>VOQZ01001791.1:0-141378 GCA_008079305.1 Phytophthora palmivora
TACCCCGACAAATCACAACCGAATGAGACTCGACCAAAGAACATCAATCCATACTAGCAACTACTCAACATTTCCTGAACGCTACTTCAGCCAAATCCAAGGCTGTACCAATGATCAGTACCGCTACTGCACTCCCGAGCATGTAATTGATTGTTAACTGAACTTCATTAGGGTGATGAGCCTTCAGTACCAGTTCTATGGTACATACTCAATGAGTCTGTCAGAGGGAAGCTTTCTTAACTCTCAAGCCACCACAGAGTCTTCATCACGATGGCTGCAGGCTATCTTAGTCTCCATCAGTAAGTTGTTGGTCAATCACGCAACTGTCGCTCGTCCTTAGTACCAACAGTCAGTAGAAAGAGCTTTCTCCTCGCTCCCAAAGCTTGGACTACCAGACGAACCTGCAAGACTAGCCGTTTGGTATCCTTCTGATACTACCACCGACGTTGCACTTGCCATTTTGTCTTCTAGTTTTTCTATTTAACTCGCCTTTTGATGATGTCTACTGAGACGTGGTGGAAGTCATTACTTTCGCCATTTCTCCTCGAAGGACAGCTGACTCCAATGACCATGTGGAGAGTAGTATATCGAAGTTATTTGGTCATTGTACCTCGGGTTTACTGGATGACTCGGATGATATCTGTCTGAGATAGATATGATGAGTATTAGAGCAGAAGATGCACCTAAGCAAAGCGAGCCTTGTATTGAATTCACGTGCAAAGCACATCTACTAATCACTTGCTGAGAGAACCCAGTGTGATATTGTAGACCACATAATCATGTATGCCGAACGCAATCTTGAAATCAACGGCGCACTGTACTGCCAACAATCATGGACAAGCTGCTGTGAAGTACAATATATATGTAAAAATGCTGTTACATTACCAATGGCTCACACTCGAATTGGACATCGAAGTGCTGTGTCAACACCACGGTGAACACTTCAAAGCCTCGTAATTGTTGCCCATTTAAGGGTGAGCTCCATGGTCTGCTAACTCACGAGTTCGACCTGGAACGCCATTCCAGTAAGGAAAATGCCCATTGTTGAAGCTATTTCTGTAGATGGCCCTCCACCGTTCTTTAGTTCGTAGAAATCCGATTTTGCAGATCAGTAACTCGTGATGTGCGTGATGTGGCTCGAGAATTGGGTATTTAACATGGGCACAAACTTGGGAAATCGATAACCCACTTCCTTTCAGACGCATTGTAATCCACTGACAATCGCGTTGTTGTTAGACATTGTAAACATTCCTAAACAATCTTGTTATTTGTCATATATCCGTGATATCGTGAAACGTGCTGTAGGTTGCTTTGCCTGCCTCACGCTGCGTCATGCTGTGCAGCGATACCAAATCCATGGTAAATCACCTTGCAACTCAACCGCACAAACACACACACAGAGATGCTAGTTATTGACAGTAATGGACAGGGAAGAGCGCGCAGTGCATTGCTATTTGAAGGGTCATGCTCAATTCCAACAGACACCACACCACTTTGACACTCTATTAAGCACCCAGCTGGTCCGGACATTGAGGTTACATTGTACTGCTCGTACGCACTCGAGGAATCCTCGTAGTACCCCGACAAATCACAACCGAATGAGACTCGACCAAAGAACATCAATCCATACTAGCAACTACTCAGCATTTCCTGAACGCTAACTTCAGTCAGCCAAATCCAAGGCTGTACCAATGATCAGTACCGCTACTGCACTCCCGAGCATGTAATTGATTGTTAACTGAACTTCATTAGGGTGATGAGCCTTCAGTACCAGTTCTATGGTACATACTCAATGAGTCTGTCAGAGGGAAGCTTTCTTAACTCTCAAGCCACCACACAGGTCTTCATCACGATGGCTGCAGGCTATCTTCGTCTCCATCAGTAAGTTGTTGGTCAATCACGCAACTGTCGCTCGTCCTTAGTACCAACAGTCAGTAAAGGAGCTTTCTCCTCGCTCCCAAAAGCTTGGGACTAACCAGAACGAACCTGCAAGACTAGCCGTGTGGTATCCTTCTTGATACTACCCGTTGCACTTGCCATTTTGTCTTCTAGTTTTTCTATTTAACTCGCCTTTTGATGATGTCTACTGAGACGTGGTGGAAGTCATTACTTTCGCCATTTCTCCTCGAAGGACAGCTGACTCCAATGACCAATGTGGAGAGTAGTATATCGAAGTTATTTGGTCATTGTACCTCGGGTTTACTGGATGACTCGGATGATATCTGTCTGAGATAGATATGATGAGTATTAGAGCAGAAGATGCACCTAAGCAAAGCGGAGCCTTGTATTGAATTCACGTGCAAAGCACATCTACTAATCACTTGCTGAGAGAACCCGAGTGTGATATTGTAGACCACATAATCATGTATGCCGAACGCAATCTTGAAATCAACGGCGCACTGTACGTGCCAACAATCATGGACAAGCTGCTGTGAAGTACAATATATATGTAAAAATGCTGTTACATTACCAAATGGCTCACACTCGAATTGGGCATCGAAGTGCTGTGTCAACACCACGGTGAACACTTCAAAGCCTCGTAATTGTTGCCCATTTAAGGGTGAGCTCCATGGTCTGCTAACTCACGAGTTCGACCTGGAACGCCATTCCAGTAAGGAAAATGCCCATTGTTGAAGCTATTTCTGTAGATGGCCCTCCACCGTTCTTAGTTCGTAGAAATCCGATTTTGCAGATCAGTAACTCGTGATGTGCGTGATGTGGCTCGAGAATTGGGTATTTAACATGGGCACAAACTTGGGAAATCGATAACCCACTTCCTTTCAGACGCATTGTAATCCACTGACAATCGCGTTGTTGTTAGAACATTGTAAACATTCCTAAACAATCTTGTTATTTGTCATATATCCGTGATATCGTGAAACGTGCTGTGGGTCGCTTTGCCTGCCTCACGCTGCGTCATGCTGTGCAGCGATACCAAATCCATGGTAAATCACCTTGCAACTCAATCGCACAAACACACACACAGAGATGCTAGTTATTGACAGTAATGGACAGGGGAAGAGCGCGCAGTGCATTGCTATTTGAAGGGTCATGCTCAATTCCAACAGACCCACACCACTTTGACACTCTATTAAGCACCCAGCTGGTCCGGACATTGAGGTTACATTGTACTGCTCGTACGCACTCGAGGAATCCTCGTAGTACCCCGACAAATCACAACCGAATGAGACTCGACCAAAGAACATCAATCCATACTAGCAACTACTCAACATTTCCTGAACGCTACTTCAGCCAAATCCAAGGCTGGACCAATGATCAGTACCGCTACTGCACTCCCGAGCATGTAATTGATTGTTAACTGAACTTCATTAGGGTGATGAGCCTTCAGTACCAGTTCTATGGTACATACTCAATGAGTCTGTCAGAGGGAAGCTTTCTTAACTCTCAAGCCACCACACAGAATCTTCATCACGATGGCTGCAGGCTATTTTAGTCTTCATCAGTAAGTTGTTGGTCAATCACGCAACTGTCGCTCGTCCTTAGTACCAACAGTCAGTAGAAAGAGCTTTCTCCTCGCTCCCAAAAGCTTGGGACTAACCAGAACGAACCTGCAAGACTAGCCGTGTGGTATCCTTCTTGATACTACCCGTTGCACTTGCCATTTTGTCTTCTAGTTTTTCTATTTAACTCGCCTTTTGATGATGTCTACTGAGACGTGGTGGAAGTCATTACTTTCGCCATTTCTCCTCGAAGGACAGCTGACTCCATGACCAATGTGGAGAGTAGTATATCGAAGTTATTTGGTCATTGTACCTCGGGTTTACTGGATGACTCATGCTACGATGTGCTCGAGTCTACTTTTCTTGGTCGCATCCGAGAAAGCACGAAAACTACTTCAGTACTCGCGTGTCGATATCCTCGATATCCCCTTGCTGCGTATCGGTACTCAATCGCATTTTGCATAGGTGCCAGATCTAGGACTTGAGCGTTCTTCACATTCGGCAGATTGGTTAACACCCTCAACTCGTCAGTCACGGTGTCGATTAGCGTCTGCACTCATGCAAGCAAAGTGTTTCAAAAAGCTTCGGTTCGAAGGGCAACTTATTTAAAAGGAATATTAAAGTGGCATGCAAATTTGTTCCAATGGAGTGCTTGTCTTACCGTCAAAGCTGCTGTGGTTGCGGCTTCTGCAGTCAAGCTCTGCCATCAAGAAATATGGTGTCATTCATGTGTATACAAGGCTGAATTTGTACAAGCTCGGATCCACGCTACAAGCTTCTTGCCGTGTTTTATCGTACGTACTCCTTGTCGCAGGTGTTCAATTTGGTAGTTCTTTACAAAAGTAACTGGCTCCGGGTTGACTGCCCGAAGGCTGTTGAGATCTGGGATCAACAGCCGGGGCGTAAGTAGTCCGCGGCTTCTTAGCCGCCTGAAGGTGGACGGTCCCTGGATTGACTGAATCGTACCCGCGCTCGTCTTGAGCGCTGTACTTAGACTGCTGTCTAAGTCCCTCCATGATGGAGTGGACTTGCTGCTTAGCAATTAAGTGGGCAAACTCAATGCGAAGATCGCACTGGTCCAAGACGTAGGACAGCATGCGATCTTCTCGGAGTTCTTTCAATTCCTGAACTGTAAAGTTCTTTAAGGAGACCCACCTTCAGATGTGGCGAGGCCGATGAAACCTTTATCGCCCAGGGGGTTTGTATAGCGCAGCCCAAGATGTTCCTCAGGGTGTAGACCCAGAGAATCGACTTGAGAGTCAACAGCAAGGAGATAGATCCAGAGGTTCGCAGCCGCGAAGCTTTAAACCCAGAGAATCACTCCCCTTGGTTGGCGTGGGTACCTCGTGTAATCCCTGTCGGCTCGTTTGTCTTCGACGGAACAGCACTCCACCGATTGTAAGTGTAGCCTTGAAGAAGTGCCGGAGTGCACGTCTAATCCAGAACGCACCTCCACACCAAAAGGCAAACCCAGAGAATCAGATCACCCAAAGCCCAGAATATCACAGATTCAGGGCTCGGGATTTCAGTCAACTCCGGGACTTGGAACTCAGAAGACACCTTACCCAAATGCCCTCTTAGCTTGATAAAATCAACAAATACAGAGTATACAAACACTACAACTAGCCGTCACTTATTCTTTTGGACCCTCGGACGGTGGGTCACTCCTACACTAGGCTCACTCGAGTCCTAAATTCAGGGGCCTAGCTCCCCTGAGACTCACATAAACGCGCACCACCTCCAATACAGGAGGAAAATACAATCACTATCAATAACCTTCCCTTCACACAAGCAGTCAATACAAAATCCTGGAGGCGACTACCTAGCACCCCAGAATACCCTTCGAGAATATGAAATGGGCTACCACGAGCACAGCAAGTGACCCAACTAGGATATGGAATAGATGGATCACTCCAGGAAGCTCAAGGCCGTCACTGGTCCCCACCTAACTGGACTTGAGTTTGATGGAGTCCACACAGACGGTCGTCCTTCACCGTTGATGTGCCCTTAGCGTCCCGCGGTCGTAGTCTCGGGTCCTCCGGAATGGTGGTCGGCAGGCTTGGCCGAAGTCACTTGCGCAGTACAGGGAAAATTGAACTCTGTTTGTCTTTTATCAGCTACTTCTCTTTCTCTAACTCTTCTGCATTCTTTGGGCAAATATCTTCTATTCACTATGCTTGAGGTCGAATATCTTGTCTTGAGTATTACCTTGGGTTCAGCGGTCCAAACTCGCGATCGTCTTGCGATTCCATTGTTGTCGGGGTTCGAAAGTGCCAATGTGGGTCTTTAGCCTTGGTCTAATATGACACAGGATTCCCTCTCGATTCCTTGAACGTGTCCAATCTGCACATCCAATATGATTCTTCAAGGTCACACATCACTTGATTGCAGACTGACTTCGGACTGACTCGAAATCCAGAGAATCACATGAAACTCAGGGTTAACCCTGAGATTTCTGTGAAACTCTGGGGGTCATTGGGGATCTATGATGATCCTTGGATATTGGCTTGGGGGATACTTGATTTTGGTATTTAGAGTCTGGATTCATGATCCAAACCCAGAGATTCATCTTGAACTCTGGGTCACCCGTACTCAGGGGGTGAACTCTGGGTAATCATGCAGTACTCTGGATATTAGGTCTGTTGCATCACAGACTCATATATATATCCATAAATCCAAACACTTAGCGGGTTTAGCGGCTTCCTGCGCATGATCTCGATGGTAGTGGGTGGTTTCTCAGGGTAATATGATCCTTTGTTGTTACTCTGATCCACAGCAAGATGAGGTGTACTCTGGGATACGTTCGCCAGAGACACTTTCCGCCAGACTTTAGGCACTCATCGCACCAAGGGATCGGCCGAACTTATCAGCGGATCCGGGATCACTTCCATTGGAGAGGTCTGTACAAGAGCGTCCAGAGATACGTGGGCGAATGTGTGGATTGTGAGACTGGTAAGAGTAAACCCTGGATCCAAGGAGAGTCACCAGGCAATCTTCAGGCAACGTATCCTTTCCAGATCATAGCTATGGATCACATCCCGTCGTTACCCAGATCGCATAAAGGGAATACAGAATTATTGATCTTTGAAGATCTATTCTCCGGATATGTGATCGCGAAAGCCAGTTCATCAAGGACTGCTCAAACTGTCGCCGAAGCATACGAGGAATGTGTCTTCCGACGATTTGGGGCTAGCGAAGCGATTAGGCATGATCGTGAACCAGGATTTATGTCCGACTTTTTCCGAGCGTTTAACAAGATCTTGGGTCAACGTCAACGTGCCACGATGGCATATCGGCCCCAAGCTAACGGATCTGCAGAACGCATGGTCCAAACCACAACTCGGGCGATTAAGATGTATGTGCAGGATCTGGATCAACGAGATTGGGATGAGTATGCCGAGAGGATCACTTTCGCGATTAATACCGCACGTGATCGGATCCGAGGAGAAACACCTTTTTATATGGTACATGGATGGTACCCTAGATCCACATTGGAAGCGGTGATTCCGGTAGGAGGTACGCGAAGACATGATCGAGATCCACGACGATGGAGATATCGGATCCAGCGGTATTATCAGCAGGATCGGGAACAGGTTAATCAACGGCTGCGAGAGGCGATCTCAGATCGAGCAGATCTACACAACCAGGAGGCCTGTCCGCATCAGATCGAGGTCGGATCCCGAGTGTGGCTATATCTAGATCGAGTAAAAGAGGGGTACGCTAAGAAGTTAGCACACCTGTGGCATGAGCCTTTCCAGATCGTAGAGAGAGTTGGCGAACATGCGGTGAAATTGGAGATCACCGGATCTGGCTATCACGTTTTCCCTATTGTACACGTGACCAAGTTGAAGCTCGTGAAAGAGTATCCAGATCGACCACTAATGCGACTCAATGTGGAAAGTCAAGATCGTTTGGACTTTGATGAAGATCTATTACCAGAGGATAGCTGGATCCAAGATCGTGACCCCGATGAATATGAAGTGGAGAAGATCACAGATATGAGATCAGGAAGAAGAACGAGATATGGACGGATCTATCGTGAATTCCTCGTATACTGGCGAGGATATGATGATCCAACTTGGGTGGATGAAGCAGATCTCAACTGTGGCGCTCTGCTGCACGAGTTTCTACGAGATGGCACGAATCATAATCGATTCGGTGTGATGCAATCTCACGAGGAATCGTGAGGTCGCGATCAACGGCAACAAGCCGGTTGTTGTCGTGGTGAAACCGGTTGATGGATCTACATGAGGGGTGTAGATCAGTGGAATGGGTATGCATATATACATGGAATACGGTGAGAATGGAAGATCAAGTTTCGAGATCCAGAGATCCTAGCTGATCGAGGTCGGCCATGACCCTATGAGGATGGATCGGGGAAAATGGGAAGCAGACAAGTCAAGATCACCAGATATATATTGGAGGACGTTATGAAGGGAGATAGATCACTTACGAGAGCTAATCACTACGATCTAGCTACTGGCCGGAGGTTGCGCCACTTGAAGACCGAAAAACTTGCGATCCAGACGAGGGAGTTGACGCGCAGGGTGATCTGCAGTTTGATCCTGATAGTGGTTGCGCCAGGGATCCGCTGTGTCGGTCTCCGCTAACGCCTCCAGCAGATTGGTTGGTTCCCGGCGATTAAGCTGAGGATCGGCCAGGTTTGCACGTCTGGCCTCGATCCCGGGATACCAAGCCACTTCATCCGTCCGCTTGGGGAAGTGGAGGATGAAGGGATCCAGGAGTAGATCCAAATCACACCACCCCTCGATCATGGCTTGGATCAGTGTTAGCAACATGCGCTTCCATCGGTTGCCAGCGTGTGATCTGCGGTTGTTACGCTGCTTAGCGAAGGAACCCAGCCACGGCGATTGGGTGGTCATGGCCGCAGTGATCGGGAACTTGTGTGTCGATGCCCAGTACGCGATCAGCTCCGAAGCCTCGAAATCACGGTACTGTCGGATGAAGATCCCAAGCCGGCCACCAACATCGGCCTCGAAGGAGATCGGGGGCAAGGTGTTCCGGATCACCCGCCAGGGCCCCGCCGCTTGTAATGCCTTCACGTTGGCTTCGGTGATCAAATGACCGCAGGAGGCTGGGGCCGTTGGAGAAGTATAGATCGTTGGCCGATGGAAGAAGATCCATTCGGGTCGAAAAGGCAGGATCGGGAACAAGAAGTTCACGGTCATAGTGATCAAGGTTTGATTAGCCAGCCGAGACTCGATCCAAGGATCTATGTCCGCAGCAGCCATTGCCCGCGCGATCCGCCGACCAGGGACACAACGACCCTCCGGGAATGGGACCTGGGGGACGAAGGTGATCCGGCGAGGCTGACGACCGCTGGGCGGGCTAGCCGGACCAGATCCGCCTGTGGGGCCGGCACCGTTGCCCTGACCTCCAGATCCAGTATCAGAATCGGATCCAGCCGGAGATCCACCGGACCCTCCTGCAGATCGACGCTGGGGAGATGCGTGATCGCGGCGACGAGCCTCGGATCGGGACTGGAAAATGGCCATTAACGTCTGAGCCTCATAGAGGTCATCGGCCACTTCCGCGTTTTCCTCCTCCTCCTCCTCCTCGTCGGATGCAGATCCAACCTCGATCACCTCCCCCGTAGGTTTGTGAGAATCGGCATCCTTGGAGGATGGGGGGGCGGCTTGATCTGGGGAAGGCGACCCCCCTCCGGTGGATCCTCCACCCAGATCGAACTCGAATTCATCTTCCTCTTCCTTGGACTCGTCCTCTGCCTCGACGGGAACGGATCGCTTCTTCTGAGGTCGTGAGGGGGAAGGAGAGGTAGATCTGCTGCGAGATCGTTTGGGTCCAGACGCATCGGCGCCTTGATCTTCGCTGCCCGAAGTCTCCGCAGAAGGAGAGCGTGGGATCCCTCCCGCGGGCTGACCGATGTCGGATCCAGGATCCAGACGCAATTGGGTCTGGGGAGGAGGCGCTCCGATCGTGGCTGAGATCGATGTGAGGCGTTGAAAGGCGGCGGTGTACTCATGACGGAGAGCATCCCGTTCACGAACCACTTTGCCCAGATCCCGAGAAAGCGTACGGATCTGAGCTTGATTCTCGGTGATGGTACGCTCCCGATCAGCGTAAGCCTTCTGGGCTACCTCCACATCATGACGCGCACGGGTTATATCACCCTCCAGCGTCTGCAGCCGGGCCTTATCTGAATCTGATTTAGCCCAGTGGGCTGCCAGATCCGACCGCAATAACCCCAAGGTCTGCTGCGCTGACAAGATCTCAGCGTCCCGCGCACGGATCTGATCTTGTAAGGAGTCGCGCTCCCGAACGATCTGGTCGAGATCGGCTTGAGTGGGACCCGTGGGTTGGGGATCTGCCTGTTGGGACTGCGGATCAGGACCCGAAGACCCGCGATCAGTGCGATCGGAGCGAGATAGAAGCAGCTCTGCCTCAACCCGATACAGCTCAGATCGGGTCCGGCGCAAGCTCTCCTCTGTCGCAGATAAGGTAGACTCAGCGTCCTCCCGACTCCGATCCAGATCATGGTTGGCCTGCTGAAGGTCCAAGATCTCTCCACCGGCTTGCGTCATCTCGGATGTGAGATGGCGGATGGTGGATTCCAGATGGCCCCGATCTTGGCTCAGATCGTCGATGTGAGCCTGCAGATGATGGATCTCGTCCGATCGACGATCCAGATCCCTGTTGAGATCGATGATCTGCGCTTCTAAGGCCGAGATCTCGGGCGCAGACGGTGGCGGCTCCAGACCGATAATACGATCGGACTCCTAGGAAGATTGAAGGGTATCACGCTCCTCTCGAAGCGGTGAACCTCAGCCCGGTAGCGCCCGATCTCCCGACCCTGAGTGGCGCACATCATCTCGAGCGATTCGAGGGAGCAGACATGCTCACGATTTCGATCAGCGGCCTCATCGGCCCGACGGGTGGCCAGTCGTAGATCGTCGCTCAGGCGCAACACTCGGCGACGTAAAGCGGCCACAGATCGACGGAGATCCTCGGGTGCGCCTCCGGTAGGCCTACCGATCTCTGATCGAGGCGAAGGGGGATCAGGGCGGCCAGATCCACGATGAGATCCGTCGTGGTCGTGATCGGACATGGTTGATTGAAGAAGTGAAGAGACTTGGGCTTGGCGAGGTGATTTGAAGAATGGACGCAGTGAAGTTGGTATGCAACTACAACTGACGACCAGGAGGCGGCTGTGGTGAAGTGGATCTGAAAGATTTGGCATTGGAATATCCAGGAAAGTTCCGATTTGGACGTGATCGGACCTGACGTGATGTGATTGGAGTAGATGACGAGCGGATGTGGATGGATCTAGTCACAGATCCAGTTGAATGACTAGATTGAAGGAGGTAAATGCTACCCTGGGTGGGACGTGATAGATGTACTGGCATACGATCTACATATATACCCAGACCCGAAGGGTTGGTTGGGAAGATCGCATATGGATATGGATGATGGTGTGATTACAAGATGGGTCTGGCAGTGTGTCTATTTACGCTATGGAAACTGGTGATCTAGATCGGGATGCCTGGATCTGGGCCATAAGTTATATTCGTGAAGTCCAGAACAGTTCGCATATCAGTTTCCATTCGGGGAACCTGGATCGGGACTAACGGACCTAGATCCATAGGCGGATCCGAGTGATCCGGGATCGAGATATATTACGGCAAAACTGGATGGTGATTGGAGGATTAACGGCATGGGGTAAGCTTGGATATGTGATGGTTATGCTTATCACGAAGTATTATCACTGGATCAGCAATGGAAACCCTAGATCAAGGAGATCTAGCCGATCTAGCCGATCTGGAATTGGATCAGTATGATCTGGCTTATTAAGGCATGATCTAACTCGGGAGACGTGTGATCTGGACATTACGGTGGGTGATTACGATATTAGAGAAAGGAGAAGTCCAGATCACGATATTGCGACTAGTGATCTAATGTTTATGGTTCAGATCCAGAGCGATCTGCAAGGATGTCGACTGCTATGATGGTGAGGACAAGAAAGGACAAGAATCAGGATAGCGTAATCAGTCGATGTGTCGTTAAGGATAGGATACAGGATGGGGTAGGTCTTAACATTAAATCAGAACCGAATTTGCATTGTACGACACAAGTGCTTCGCTACGCGCCTGGAAACGGGAACTACATTGGCCCTACGGTATTAATAGCGATTTAGGTGTACAGATCTAGGGTGGTTGATAATATCTAGATAATATATGGCTAGATCCAACCTCCTAGTATCTTACCCTAAGTGCAGATCCAAGATCCCGGTATTAATTGCTTAGCCGGTAGATCTTCGGTTTCTCAACGATCAAGATCGCGCTATAGGAAGCGCCAAGCAATCAAAGGACCCCGCGTAAAGGGAAATCTACACCAAAGGAATTACTACAAGGCCGGATCCAGATCTAGGCCTCCGGATCTAAGCTTGATCTAATCGCTTGGACTCCGGATCTACTACTGGCGAGTGGTGTAAAGACTCCCACGCTACTCTACGACCCCAACGTCACGCCAAGACGTTCAACCAACGCAGATCGAACAATTTAGCAGTCACCAAGAGAGGAAGATCCAGCCCAACCGACGGGTACACAAGGTGAGCAAGTTCAGCAGATCACGGATCATCGGAGGACCCCTTCGTTAGTCGGTGTCCGGGCATTGGTGGGAAGTTGGATCTAGCGATCTCGAAGATTTTGCTGATCCCGCTACACCACAATGGTGCGCGTGCCCGGATCTGTTGGTGACTCGGGATTTCACCGTGAGTCTCAAGAAGATGCTCAAGTGAAGGTTGAACAAGGGGAACAAGCGTCATCGGATCTCGGATCGACGATGATGCCGCTGAATGAATCAAGATCCGCGGATCAGCAGAGCGCTAGGAGGAACTCTGCTGACGGAAGAGAGGGTGATCTGGATCCAGATCCAGATCTAGAAGAAAAACCTCTACCTCCACAGGTCCCCACGGGGACCCCGGTGGATCTCGACGCAAGTCAAGATCCGTCAACAAAACAAGGGAAGGTGAAAGCGGAACCGTACAGATTGGTTGGATCTCCGGTCGAACCTTCACCATATCCACCCAAAGATCCTCCAGTTTCTAGATCTGATAAGAAGAAACCCAAAAAGAAGTTAACGCAAAAGAAGATGAAGGCCCCAGAGATTGACGACGAAGATCAAACCGGATCTAAACCTAGATCCAGATCGGGACAAGGCTGGTCAGACGAAGATCTGGAGAATCTATTCTACCACAAAGAACTTTGTGAGTTCCTGGATCGAGATCCCGTGATGCGGATCCTGAGACTGAAGCAGGTCGGGGATCCGCGAGAACCCGTATCAGGTCCGATCAAGACTGCCAACAAATTAGAAGCAGTCAAGGACTTATTGCGACTGTTGAAGGAAGCAGGGATGACCACTGGAGCTTTCGATGCGGACGACGTCTTCGATCTGGATCTGAAGGTGATCCAGGCTGCCACCAAGGATCTATTCTCCAAGCTCAAGATCCTCGTCGGCGAGATCCTCCAGATCACAGATCCAGTGCCATCACCTCCGGCAAGTATTACGGATCGCCAGACGTCCTCATCACATTACGCCTCGGCTGCCGAGGACGAATCAGACCTCTCGTCGGAACCGAAGCGAATGTCACTGGAGCCGTCTGGTACTTCAATGCTGGAGGCGCGATCCAAGATCCAACGTCGGAATCAGCCGAGATCCGGCCGCTCAAGGACGATCCCGCCCCCCGATGACCAGACCACAGCAGCCACAACATCCGACGCCTCATCAGGCACCTTGCAGAAATATTTCGAAGCGGCCATGAGTAGATTCCTGGCGGAACAGCGAGGGCCGATCATTGAACAAGGAGCGGTGAAGGTACAGGATCCAGGATCACAAGACGTAGAGATGGAATCTGTAAGATCTGAACATAGCACAACTCGATGGGAGTATGATCCAGACGATATCGACTTCCCCACGGCTGCTCGAGCGACGGTCGCGACCGCTACGACCGGATCAGCCGGATCAACCATGATCCAGAGAGTCCGGATCTCCGCGATCTCAGACCTTAAGGAGTTCACGGGGGAGGATCAAGACGAAGATCGGGCCAGAGCGTGGATTGGCAAAGTGAAATCGGCGTTCATGCGAGATCAAGCCTCCGATGAAGAAAAATGTTTGACCTTTGCGGATCTATTGGCTGGATCTGCCAAGAATTGGTATCGGCAACTAAGCAGATCCACCCGTAACAAATGGTCGGATCTGCTTCGAGCTTTTGACACGATGTGACTCTGGATTTTTCCGAGTCCCGCCCAAACGGGTCCTGATTGGTGAATCAGAAGGCCAGTTTCGTGTGACAAGTGGATGACAAATGGGTTATGGAAAGTGATTGGAGTGTGGGAAGGCCATGGAGGGCCCAGGTATCCCAAACGTAAGAGAACCCAGACGAAGGAGTCTGGATGGTACCAAGTTACCGACGACAGGTTATGCTCAAAAGGCGCAGAAGAGCTCTCAACTAAGTATAGGTGACCGAGCCACCTAGTCTTGACATGGCCTCACACTCATACGAGTACATGAAGGCAATGAGTCCCCATTGAAGATCATCAAACACTACTGTCACCAAGCGTAAGGCCAAGATGGTTCAAGAGAGAGATGAAGTCTGAACGAAGATGTCTAGACGTACCAAGTCTAGACGAAGAGACTCATCATAGCTACACCAAGTCAGCCGACGAAGATCTGCTTTCTGTGCAAGGAAGTATTGAAGAACAGTCAAGAAGAACCATCAGTCAACCAGAACCAAGAGTCGACAGATCCCAAGATCAAGCAACCACACATCAATGATGACGCAGACAGAGATATGCAGAACAGGGAACACTCATCAATGATGACACAGACGAAGACACACTGAATGTGAAACACACATCAATGATGACGCAAGAGAGGTATACTGAAAGTAAGTCTAAAGTGTGCATGCATGCATTACAGCGAAGCCAAAGATTGGACAGATAACATATAATCAGAGTTCGTTTTACCGAGAAACCCACAAGCGACCCGGACAAGCCTGCCTGAAGAAGTATACCAGGAGGCCCGGCTAGGTGTGGTGTGAAGGCGTGTGTGGCAAGGCATCCAACGTGGAGCTCTCGTAAGTATTCTAGGCCACATTGGGTTGGGGACCGGGTGTGGCTTACCATCCCACTCGGAGTGAACCGCCTATTCCATATCTTAGTTGCGGTTGTCTCTCCGAAAGGGGTCCCGCATTTCATATTCTCAACCGATTACCTTTTGCGTTGTTGTATCAGTCTCAACGTAAGAGTTTGAACGAAAGTACTGTTGAGTGAAGGGATTGTATTGCTTACATTAATTTCTCCTACATTGGGAGTGGTGCGCGTTTAGAAGAAGGTCGGCCGGGATTGACTAGTATCCCGGAATTGCGACCAGTCGACTAGTGAAGTGACCGACCTTTCCACGGTCCGAAAGAATAAGGAGAGGCTGCATATTGTATATAACTCTGATTAGTTGTTTATTGTTTATATCTGGTTAACTGCTGTGGAGGCTACGTATTAAGAAGTTACGTTCGGCCCTGCGACCAAGACCTACATCTAGAAGACAACTCACCTGCGGTGCATTTCCCTGGTTACGAAGATAAACGAACCTATAGGGATTGACACAAGGACACACGCCACCTCGGTTGAAGTAATTTAGCCGAGGTTGTTCTAGTTGGAATACCCCAAACGGAGTTCCCATCTGGAACGCGTACTATACACCTGGACGATTCAGGGGTTCACCCGCCTCGTCACACTTTCCAAATCCAGTACTGTGGATTGTGGGTATCAGTGGCTAGACAATACTATCATGCCCGACGCCGACCGGAAGAATCTCCCCTCGATTATCTTTACCGCCTAAATGTTGCCGGATTACGCGCAAAGTTGAAGATCAAGGATGGTAATGCGAAGGATCGACGCGAACATGTGGATCATTACATTGAGACTCTGGAAGATCAAGATCTAGATGACAGGCTGACTCTGCTACGACTATCCGACGCGGACGACCTGGAGGAAGTGTTACGAGCCCGTGAACGTGCACAGAGCAGGCAGAAGAAAGCCGCATTCGGATCCAGCAAGTACCGGCAGAAGGCAACTAACCCAGCACCTGCAGCTACGACGAAACATGTCCGCGCGGTACAGATCCGGACGGTAGAGTCTGACTCTGAGTCCGGATCCGACGGATCGGATGGATCTGACTCTGACGGAGACAATCATCGGTGGATCTACCTGGCAGCTGAGCAGGATGTTACCACAAAGGTGGAATCTGGTATGGAGAAGGTCGAGCAAGTACCAATCACCCACAAGTCACACGAGCACCTTGCTTAGAGGAAGCGTGCTATTAAGAGTATACACACTCTAAGTGAACGGCTTCACTAGTCCCTGGTCTAAGGGGATTTAATAGCCAGTTTAGAGTAGTTTTTAGACTGATTTATTTATAGTTAATTAGGTTCATTTGGCCTGTAATACAAACTCCTAATTAACTATACTTTATCCAAATTATGCACATAAAAGGTAGGTTAATTACGATTGGTTGGCCCTCAGCCACCTCAACCTACGTGGCAGTAGTGTGGTCCACACTAGGAGTGTGGTCCACACCACTCACAACAGAGTATTAAAACAAATACCCACAGAAGTATATCTACTTCTAAAGGCAGTACCCTTTCTAGGGTACCCCTTCATGTAACCCTGTTACATTCTAACTCGCAGTAGCAGCTGAGATATAGGCAAAAGTGTAACCAGATTTCGGGGGTCCTAACGATTTGGCGCGCACTGTAGCACGCTTCCTCCGCATTAAAATCCAAAATGGAGACCACCATTCGACACATGATTGGCCAATTTCCAGAGTCAGAAAGCGATTTTAGTCGTCAAAAACCGTCATTTCTATACTTTTGGCAGGGACTTTCGGATGAGTCTAGAGCAGCAGATATCGGAGCTCTTTGCTCAACGTGACGAGCTGGCTGACTCCATTACTGGCAAATGGGTGTCCTGTATCCACGATGCCTTCTACGGTCCCTACGCGACTGAACGCGGATCCAACAAGTTTCTGGAGCTGGAGACGACGTTGGCGCACACGTTCGCAGGCCTCAGCGCAATTGACGCGGGCGCTTTCTGGCGGTTGACAGTACTCGTCCTGCTGCGTTTGGCACAGAAGACTCTCGGGACAGAAACAACAGATGCAAGAATAGGGAAGGGCGACGAGTTGGATGAGACAGATAGCAATAAAGCTACGAACCTCAAGAAGACGCACAAGAAAAGCAAAAAGAAGGCTCAACCGAATGCACCACTGGCGTTCATGGTGGTCAACGCCCTGCGGACACTCACAGAAGAAGAGAACAGTTGTGGACAATTCATTCAAGATCAGGAGAAGGAAATGTTAGAAGACTTTTGTGTGAGAGGACTGCAAGACTCAAATTATGTGGTAAGTGTGCTTGGCCGTGCGTATAATTGTACATGAGGAAGGTAAAGTTTCTCTATATTACAGGACCAGAAACTGGTAGTTGAAATCTTGGACCTGTTTACGATCACAGACGTTGACGCACAAATTGTCCAAGGTGCGGCACAGAGTCTGCTTGTTTCCAAGAAATACACTGCATTGATTAAACTTCTTACCATCTTCAACTCGTTGGAGTGGTCCTTCGAAGCGATGATCAAGACGATGACTAAGTGCAAGGATTGGGCAGCAGCAGAGCTTCTCGTGAGAACTTTTGGTTCCCCTGAAGATAAAGGTAATGTCTAATTGTGGTGATGTTCCAATCGCATTGGTATCCCCACATTTTATTCTATGATGTACAGGGCTTGCGAAGGTCCTGGTGGACGATGCGATTGCAATCCAAGATGTGAAGCGCGTAAGAGCGCCTTAAGTCTATTGACAAGATTGATCATGTGTAAGATCTCATTGCGTCGTGTTCCGTAGGCGCACCGTATTGTTCATAACTTTGGTCTCCAACGAGAATATCCCGACATTGGTATGAACGAAGCTCTTATGTATTGAAGGTGGTCATGGGACTGATGCTGCTGTTATTTTAGATGTGCTGTATTGCCATGATGGACTGATGAAGCTCATTGAACGACAGAGGTGGCAAATGGCGTTTTCTTTTGCTGGCAGTGATGTATCTCTACAAAAGCTACTATTTGATCATACGATGGCTGCGGGAGAAATACATTGGGCTTCTCGACTCGCTCAGATTCTCGAAATCTCGGATTTTGAGTCTCGCGTAGCCGAAATAGTTGCGCAACGCGACTTACTGAGAACGGATGGACTCTCATATTCCGCTAAAGCAGCTGCTTTGAATGGTTATTTGTCACTCGAGTTGGGAGATGACGCTATCGTCTTTTGCGATACTGAAGAATGTCTTCGGGGTGTGATGAATCACTTCTTTGGTGGATCCGAATGCTCTATGTGTACCGAACCTGTGAACGCACAAGTTGTTGGTCTGGATGTGGAGTGGAAGCCGACTTCAAGCAAAATTGCAGCTGCCACCGGTTCGACGACAACAACTGCGGTGGCAAGCATTTTGCAAATTTCATCGTCATCACATGCGTTTATTATCGATCTACTCGCTCTCCATGTACGAAACTGCAAATAATCTACTATTTCGAAGCAACCATGTGATAATTATTCTTCTTGTGTTGTAGGACAATGATTTTTTATTCGATATATTCCTTGGTCGTTTGTTTGCGAGTCCAAATCTTCTCAAGGTTGGATTCGGTTTCGACACAGATCTGAAAGGTAGGGCGCGGCTTGTGTATATCCTGCGAAAATGCGCATTGACGTAATATTTGTTGTACATGTAAGTGCTCCATCAAACGTTTCCTGAACGTTCCGCGTTGCTTGACATCTCTCCCTTTCTGGAGGTAATTATCTAGTGAACCATTACTCTAATTGAACTATCACTAAAATGTGTTTTCTTGTCAGCTGAGTGCGGTCGCATCGAAGCTTTTAGGGATTTCAGTCGGCAATAGCTTGTCGACTGCGACGAATATGATCCTAGGTAGTCCTCTTGATAAGGTTAGGCAAGCATGCTTTAGCGGTGGTATCGTGTTGATGACTGACGCGTTAGTTGTATTCGTGTTGTTAGCGAATGCAAATGTCCAACTGGGATGCACGCCCTCTTACAGCACCTCAGCTCACCTACGCCGCATTGGATGCGCACTGCCTTGTCAAAATCACTGATAAACTGTGAGTATCTTTGCCATAGCGCTTACTGTGAACTCACATATGAAGTTGTTACAGTCGTAAAAACGAAAGCGCCGCGCTACCGTCCTGGAAAACAACATCAGTTGAGATTCATGAGCTTATTTATCGGTCACCATTGACCAGCGAGGAAGTGACGAAGTGCATTACGCTGCGAAAGAAATATTGCCAAGATTGGGTGAATAGTAGGATCGAGGCAAGTTCTGATGAGGTGGTTGCAAGTCTTCTAACTCCAAAAGATGTAGAGGATTATTGGCAAAACTGCAAAAGAAAGCATCAAGAAAAAGAGTTGGGGCTCGTACAGACTGGTGAAGGCTTGGACGCGGCACTGACTTTCCTCGACCCTCATACCGTTAAGGGACTATTAGAAAAATCTCAAGAGTCAGAGCAGGCAGCTACTTTTGTAGCTGTCAATGCTATTTGTTTCTTTGCTGATGGTAAGTGCAGTAAAACTCTCTGACTGATCGCTTCGACCTAAACGTGCTGTGAATGTACACAGAGGAACCGTGCGTTGCCTGCATCGAATCTAGCTGCAAGTTGGATACCGCTCAACTTGCAGTGCTTTGCAGCGTCAGCCGAAGAAAAATCAAACTCGCAACACCTGCCGAGTGCTGCGAGCACTTTGGTTTCGAGCCAGGAACAGTTCCTCCATTTGGGCATCGCTCAGCAAAGCGATCTGAGGGAGCGATCCCTCCCATTCGAATTTATGCCAGCAGTACCTTGCGGTATGTTGAGTCTCTTGTGTGCGGTGGAGGATCGCATGATGCATTGTTGTGGCTGAATTCCACGGCGTACTTCACACTGATTGAAATTGAGGCCACCGGTGACATTCAACGAGGTGTTTCAGCTGTTCAAGCGGCCATTTTTAGGAAAGGTGAAGCTATCACCCCATTAAATGCCGCACCACGCTCTCGTCACGACACGCAGAAGCCAATTCATGAGTACAAGTTCCTCGCGGATTCAATGGTGGCGCGAGTCGGAAAGTGGCTTCGAACTATTGGAATGGATGTGATTATATGGGATCCATACTCCGTTCCTAAAAAAACCGCAAGCCAGGACCACAAAGCGACTCTGTTAGCATTGTCAGTGTGTGAACAACGCATTTTGTTAACGCGTGACAAGAAGTTGGCGAATCGACGTGATGCTGGCGCATGCTTCGTTGTGTCTAGCGACGACCCGTTCAAACAATTTCAAGAAATCAAGGCGCACTTTGCGCTAAAACTCGTGAAGGATGAGATGATGTCACGGTGTTCGCGATGTAATGCCAAGGGGTTCGACGTAGTTGATCTCGACTACGTACGCAGCCAAACGAAGGACGAGGTGCACCCAAACGTGCTCGAAGTTGTGACCGAGTTCTGGGTCTGTCGTATCTGCCACAAAATTTATTGGGAAGGCCCCAAGTACGATTCCAACTACTCAAATCTCCTGCGAATGTTCGACGAGGATAGCATCGTTGACTCGGTCTCTGCGATGAAAGCTGACAGCACAACTCGAATCGTAGAAAACTAAATTTTCCTACTCTTGTCAAGCCTAGTTGATGAGCAATGTCTCGTCGTCGTCGTAGCCAAACTCCTTCTTGTACTGCGAAAAGAGTCGATCAATCTCCGCTACATACTGTGCGTGCACAGTGCGGATTTCTTCCTCCGTGGGGTTGGCTGTCAGTTTAGTGGGAATGGGTTTGCCGTATACCACACCAAAGCGTTTGCCCTTGGGTGGCTGCTTGGGCATCCACATGAATTTGCCCCAGAAGAAGATCATCGGGATCTTGAGCGTCTTGCGGAAAAAGTCGATCACGCCCTGTGGAGGGTTCCACATGCTGTAAGACATCACGACAAAGATCAGTACGTCGAATGAATAGCACCCACTTTTCAGACGTACTTGTAAAGCCATTTCTCGCCAAATACAAAACTTGGCACCAGTTCCGCGCCGTGGCGCATGGCTAGCTTGACGAAGCCCAAGCGCTTCTTCAGTACAAGCTCGTTCACCTTGGAATTGGGATCCGTCTTGAAGATCTCCGGTACGCCACCGGGATATACAACGATGCTCGTACCGTCATTTAAGACTTTGTCCGCCGTAGAACGCGATGCATCCACACCACCGAGCCACAGGCAGAGCTCACGGCCCAGTGGGACGTAGAACATGGTCGAGGCACCCAGCGCTGTTTCATTTTGGATAAAATTTCAAGAGTTAGTGCATGTGCATAGCTGAACGTTATGGTCTGTTGTACCTCGCGTCGCGATGCCTGGGAAGACTTTTTCCCAGTTGCCGCCATAGGTGGAGACGCGCGAGAGAACGATGATGCCGTGGGGGTGAAAGCCGAAGATATACTTCTTGCTGCTATCCAGCGCCTGCTCTCGGATGACTTTGATGCCGAGGAACTTGGCACTGAGGCCCCAGATGCGGCCGGAGCGGAAGGCTGGCCACGGGTTGCCCTTGGCTGTCTTTTGGGCGCCACTCAGGAACGATGGGAGATAGAGAGCCACAAGCGCTACAGGAACGTATCCATAGCCGATCTTGTAGAGATAGTAGAATAGCACGAGGAAGGGGACGCCCCAGACGTTGTAGTGGATCGTCACGAAGCTGAAGAGGTCGGTCACGAGGTGTTGCATCCACTGGGGCACACGCGAGTCGTCGGCGAAGAAGCCTGGTGTCTCGTACACGAACGGAGCGTCCTTGGTCAGAGATGCAGTGGCTTCGTTTTCGCGCTCCACGGGTTTGAACTCCTGCGCCGTCATGGCTGAAGCCTGGAAATCCTCAAATGCAAAGTGATGCAAGAGGAGACTCGGGACTGTGTCATGACCAACTTCAGTTTTAAGTCGACGTCAACAATGGTGTAGAGAAAGGTCATATGAGGTGGTTGGATGGAATCGATCTCAAGCTCGTGGGGCTCTCCTTCGGCTCAAGAAAGTAAGACGATGGTCTAGACGATCAATGTGCGGGAAATAATGTCCATCGACGAAGTCTGTATTCAGGGCCCAAGCGAGCTTCCTGTCGTGGTAATTATGGTCAACAGTTTGAGTTTTAGACGCTGAACTTTGATCAGCGGTTTGTCCAATGGAAGCCTGTGATTCGCGGAAAATGTGCTGCTTCAACTTGCTATTCTTGGGTTGAAGAAATGGTCGGCATTGATACAAATTGACTCGTGAGTATGGGGAACGTGCTCGTGTCGTCAGTCTGCAGGGCCCACAGCCGCTCTGAGGCCGTGTACGCGATCGTCAGGGCGCAGGTTGGGGCGCTACGTGGCCGGCAGCGACGCGGTTCACCCCTGCAACGACGGTGCGCGGCGCAACAAGCGGCATTACTACGAGCACTGTCGTCCAAGATGGCGCTGGCTGCTGCTGTGACGAGCTGCTGGGCAGCGGCCACCACGGCGCGAGCCAGAGCCGCATTTATCGCGTCACTCATTTTCATCGCCAAGAAGTTCGTCGCTAGCGCGAAGCCACAGAAGCCGTTGCCTCCACAGAACTACGACGATGTGTTCGACGAGTTTAACGCGGTCTTTGAGACGACACCGCAACCAATCAAGACGATCCGAGAGCTACAACACAGTGCCAAACTCGAGGCGGAAAGTATGAGGACAGAGATGGAGACCCAACAGCTGGTGACAGAGCAGATTGAAACACCAGAGGACGAGAACAACACAATTAATAACAATGACGACGACCAACTGAGTGACTTGGACGACGAATACGAACTCCTGCCGAAGTTGGAAGAAGACCGGGCGTTCTACGCGGAGCCAGGAGATAACCAGACAGACTGTAGTCAGACCGAAGGTGAACGACTACTGCAGCTCGCGTCGAGTATCTCTGACACAACGATGCACGTTGAGGAGTACATCATCAACGGCAAACATGACAATTTTGAAGTAATTACGAGGGATGTAGATGACCACGCTGCAGAGGCCAGCGAGAGCGAGAAGAGGAGTATCGTGCGTGTACTACTGGCGTACTGTGCCTATAGCGAAGACTCGAATTATTCGAACGAAATGGTGTTGACTGCCGAGGAGTGTCTGCAGGTGTGGCAAGGCGACGAAGATCGCGCTTTTAAGTCACTTGCTGTGTTGTGTAGTGACGTCCCGCGTCTGTGTGCCGGTCTCGAGTAAGTGAATATCGATTTATTTTATGGAGAGACATTGAATACATGTTGTATTTTAAAAAGTTGGACGACGTCAATTCGCTCGTGCGTCGTAGCACTACCACCAAGTAAATACAAATAGAATAAGATCAAAGCGCTGAAGTCACTTCCGTGCCCTCTTCTTCGCAAGTCTTTTTGCAGTCTTAAGGCGCAACAATTGGGATCCGACAGAATCTCCAAAATGCTGGAACGAGTCCTCTCTTGTAGTTGTAGTAGGAACTTTCGAGTCGGTGGAGCGCGACTTTGACGTCTTTGTTGGTCGTCCGCTTGACTGCGCTCGTCGTTTCTGCGGAATGTCTTTGAACACGACAGCCCTAGACGCCACCACGTCGTCCGGGTGCACGTCCAGTAGCGGGATGCCGAGGCCCAGTCGTTTTGCCTTCTGTTCTCTGCTCTTTAGCTGCTTCTTCTTGTTCCTGAATTGAGCTCTAAGTGCCAAGTTACTGCCGTAGTCGTCCTTGAACTCTGCATCCTGTAACTCCACGAGTGCTTGGAGTCCGCGCGACCGTTTCTTAGCTGCTCGTTTGTCCTCATTCTCGTGTTCAAGTCTGAGGAACGGGTCATTCTGCAGCTTAAGAGCCAGTTCTGGGTCGTTCAGACGCTCCGTTTGCATCTCCTCGACGTCCTCCGCCTGTGCCTTCTGCTTGACGCCGCTCACCAACTCGTAACCTCGTGCCTTTGGGTCCGTCCTGATCACCAACTCGCCACTGCAACTGGCGCAGGGCATCCAGAACTCCCAGACAGTCGACGAGAAGTATTTGCCCACCTTCTTCTTGCGCGCGTTGAAGCGCACACCCCGTCCAATGTGCGCGTCGCAGTGTGTACACCAGACGCTGAACGGCATCTCAAAGCGCACCACCAACACGCCGTCGCTCGCCAGGTGCTTGGCGCGTTTGCCCAGTGGATGCGACCCCCGGAAGGCGTTAATGGATCCATGCTCAGGCCGCCATTCCGCCGGATAGTAGTAGCCGTCCGCCTGCGTTGCTGCTAGCGACGACATCTTTGGTCTTAATCTCTAAAACTTGTGTACGCCACATCAGATGCAGCAGAAATAAATCGGAGCATAACTCGACGGCACTCCGACTCGAGATGACGCGCCGAGGCCCCAAGACGACGCACGTCCATCGCGATACCAAAGCACCCAACGCCAAGACGGATATGTTGCTACATCGCCACCGCCTATTGCGTCGCTCGTCGGGCTTCATGCTGGCGCGAAAATACCGGTACACCCACAGCGATCAAGTCGCACGTCTCCATGCACAGTGATACTAACTACTCTCCTCTCTGTAATGGAATATAATGTGGCAGAAACCCTTGGCCAACTGACAGTGACTTCGCACGGGAGCTCAACAGCCGCTTCACGCCCAGATCAGAGCGCGCAGGCAGCGGGGGATCGTCCACAGCTTCGGTCCCAACTACCAGTACCACTGCCGCATCCACGGGATCTACCAGCAGTAACAACAGTGTGGTGGGCCTCAATGGCCCTAAGGGCTACACGCGTGACGAACTCATCAACTTCTGGAGGGAATTGTCGGTCGTAGCTAAGCGGAGGCTGCTGCGGATCCGACGAGAGACATACTTGACAGCGCTGGACCAGTTTCTCGTGGGTCAGAATTTGTGCTGCGAGTGTCACGACAACGTCATTGCAGAGTGGGAAGATCACGAGCGAAAGCGCTCTGGTAGTCGCTCTCTACAGGATGTTTTCAGTATCTTCCCTCCGTTTTTGGACGATGAAGATGATGAAGACGATGAAGATGATGAGGATGAAGAAGATGAGGATGAAGAGGATGAGGAGGCAGATGAGTTGGAAGACGAGTCGGACGAAGATATGGATGATATGGTGTTAGAGGAGGAGGAATTGGTGTTTAAATATGAACTGGAGCGCGAGGGAAGACGAGGGGTCGGCGGCAAGGGTGGCATGCTATCGGACGAATACCTAGCAGCACTGGAAGTTGGTAAGCGGCAGGAAGATGAATTATTGCGACTTATTCAAAAAGAGGAACGCTATATCATTATTCGTGAGGACCACACGGATTTCATTATGGATTTGATCCGCTGCGGTGAACAGTTCAGCTACGTGTCACCGTTCCGGTCTGGCTTTGATGACGACGGGAGTGAAGACAGTGAAGATGACGACGACGTCGATGACACATGCCCTGGAGCGAATACTTCACATTTGGCACAGGAATATCTGCTTGAGGTGCTTGCCATCAAGTTCAGAGAACAGGTACCCAGTCTTGCTGAGCTGCAAGAGTTTCCACAACGTTTTCAAGAAGCTAATTTACGATATGTGTCATTTTGTGTTCGCTAAATTACAGCTAGAAGATGCGTATCAAGAAGCTTTGCAGCACTCTCTCGCGATTCAGGCCGAACTGCTCCGAGACGAGCTTGCAGATCTCAAGGCGAGTCAGAAACCTTCCAGTAGCAGCCGAAAGAAGAAAAACAAAAAGGAAAAGAAGCGTCGCAAAAAAGAGGCCGCAGCACAGAGGGCAACAGAGAAGGTAAGTCCTCGAGATACGAGTACTCAGTCTCGGCCATCTGTATCTCCCAAGCTCAAGTCTGTGGCAAAGGCGACGACGAAGCAGCCTGCATTGGTCATGACAGACGGAAGCGGCGACTCAGAGACGGAGGTTCGCGATCCAGAGGAGGACGAAATTGACCGCGAGGTGGAACAGTTCCGTCTACTGCTGGAGAAGATCAACGCCGAGAGCACTTTGCGTTCCCGAAAAAAGTTAGTGCTGCCCCCAGGTTCATTCGCGCACTTGACGTCCATGACCGTCTCGTAAGAAGGAGTTGCCGTACAGAAATATGGTGATCTTCAATCCAAAGTTGCAGTGAGATTAATCTCTCGTAATCTAATCTCTCGGATGTCATCATTTGTTGAAGTGGTTGGCGCCAACTGGTCGAACTCAGTAGCTTGTCCCCGCCAAAATATGTCCGTTTTCTGTCCGCTGACCCTCACTCTGTCTGGTCGTTGGCGATGATCGGTCAGTGGGCAATTTACCACATTGAAGTCAAGTGAAAGAGATGGCGAGGCTGCGCTCCCAGCAACCAGCAGCTCCGTCCGACTCAGATACAGACGTCTGTACAGTATGCAAGCAGCAGTCGCAGCGCGTGGCGGTGAACTGCTCATTCTGCACGAAGCTCTTCCACTTGGGGTGTCTCACGCCCCCACTTCGTCGACGGCCGCAACTGGTGGATGTTTGGCAATGCTCCGACTGTAAAGAGAACAATGGACAGACAAAAGAGATGAAAGTGATCACTGGGAAGGGGAAGAAAAGAGAAATTGTAAAAGAGGACGAAAAGCAGCCGAAGAGACGCCGAGTTTCGACGAGATCGGTCCAGAAGGAAGAGCAGGAGGGCAACGCTGATGAATTGGCGGAGAAGCTTCTTAAAAAGACAATCCCTACTCGCCGGAACGGGAAGGCAGCTGTAAGGAACAAGGCAAAGTTGGCACCGACTAAGGCTCAAGAGAATGGTCGAATCGCTCGCCGCACTTTGTCCCATGCGGTCGTTGAACTAAGTGACGAGGAAGATGAGGACAACGACGACGACAGTGATTTCGTTGGAGAGAGTGTTTCAGAATCGGATGAGGACGATGATGAGGTCGCTGCATTGTTGAGTGAGGAAGATCGAAAACCGGCTAGACGACGTCCAGTGTCCAAGAAATCTCCTGTGATGCACAGAGGAAATAGCCGCAAGGAACAACAGACATCGAGTCGAGATGTCTCTTGCCACATTAGAACAATCAACAGCAGCGTCAACACTAGTGACGCTGACTCGTTGGACATTGAAATTGTTGGTGAGAGTGAAAGCTCGAGCGATGATGATGTGTACGAGGGTCCCCACTACTTCATTGAATATGCGGCAAATGGAAGAGCGAAGGTACGTTGCTTGAAGTCTAGAAAATGTATTAAATTTGACGGCGATGCATGTACGAATCAACGCAGTGCAAAAGCTGCGAGAAGAAGTTCCTCAAAAAGGAGATCCGCATTGGTGTCGACATTCGTCATTCAATCTTTGGTGGCACCACATACTACAAAGTACGTGTGGTTTTGCAATCTCATTGACTCATCTCATGGGATATTATTGTTTGACTCTTGAATAGCACCTGGAATGCACCGAGATTGGAGTGAAAGCTGGTATTGGAACCAATCAACCCAAAAAGGATCCAGACGCAGATGATACAGACGAGAAGCCCGCAAAGAAGAAAAGTAATGTTCCAATTGACGGTCTGTCAAGGCTCAATGCTGTTGATCAGAAGCGTGTTCGTAAATACATGGAGAAGAACGACAGGGACGGTGTTATTGATGAACGACTTGCGCTTTCAGACGATCACTTCAACAAAAAGAGCCGCATGCCAGAGAAGGAACCGTCAAAGTACTTGACAGCCACCCTTCTTCCATATCAGAGAGAAGCGTTGGCTTGGATGGTTGGCCAGGAGGAAAGTCATTACAAAGGCGGTATCCTCGCGGATGAAATGGGTATGGGTAAGACGATTCAGGCCATATCACTCATATTGGAAAACGTTCGGGAGAAAGGTCCACCAAATAGCGGTAAAAGTCGATTTTTTTCGACCGTGCGTGGTGGCACACTTGTTATCTGCCCTCTTGTTGCGGTCATGCAGTGGAAAAGTGAGATCGAGAGATTTGTGGAGCCAAACCACCTTTCTGTCTACATTCACCATGGCCCCAAGCGTTTGGATTCGATAGAGAAAATCGCGTCATACGATATCGTGCTAACGACCTATTCCATAATCGAAAGCGAGATCCGAAAAACACTCGGCTGGTCCAAAGTGGCTTGCAAATACTGTGGGAAGAGGTACTTACCGGATAAGCTAGTGTCGCACAACAAGTACTTCTGTGGACCAGATGCTAAGAAGACGGCTTTACAAAACAAACAGGAAAAGAAGAAACCCAAGAAGAGAGCTGCTGGCGAAAGCAGCGATGAGGAAGATGAAGATTTTCAGAAATCGACTCGAAAGGCTAGGGGCCGACAGACTCCGAGTTCAAAGAAGAATGATGGCACACCCCAAAAGACAAAACGTATGTCACCTCTTCACCAGATTCGGTGGACACGTATCGTGCTGGATGAAGCTCACTATATCAAGGACCGGAACTGTAATACTGCGCGTGGGGTCTTCGAGCTTAAATCAACGTACAAGTGGTGTTTATCAGGTGAACATACTTTACAGTGATGCTTGATTCATCAAGATTAGTTCTAATCGTGGTGCATTACACAGGCACACCTTTGCAAAACCGAATCGGTGAGTTGTTTTCTCTCGTCCGGTTTCTTCAAGTGAAGAAATACGCATACTATCACTGCAGCGTGTGTGACTGTCAGATGCTCGACTACAAGTACGTGCATGATCCACTTACTTGCGTTGTTTCTGATTGTTGTTTTATCCATTTAGTTTCCCAGACAAGAAGTGTGCACAGTGCACCCACAGTGCTATACAACACTACTCGTACTTCAACAAAAAGGTCGTTATCCCGATTCAGGCTTATGGCTACGTAGCCGAGGGTAAACTTGCAATGCAAAGATTGCAAAATGACGTCCTTCAGCATGTAAGTAATCTTGTGTTTTGAGTTATTAAGTTTGTGCCATCTAACATTGCCCTTTCCAGATTCTTTTACGTCGTACCAAGGAAGGACGTGCTGACGACATTGCGCTTCCTCCCAAACTAGTGCGTATTCGAAAGGATCGGCTAGATGTGCGCGAAAACGACTTTTACGAGGCCATCTACACTCAGAGCCAAGCACAGTTCAACACATACGTGTCATCGGGTACACTGCTAAACAACTACGCCCATATTTTTGACCTCCTTATACGCCTCCGACAAGCAGTGGATCACCCATACCTCGTTATTTATTCGAAGTCGAACCCAGCACTCCAACTTCCGAGTTCAGCTGCACCACTGATGGAAGAGCAGCCATTCGGTATCAGTGGAATTGAAAGTTCTGAAGACGAGCGGTCTTGCACAATCTGTCACGAGTATGTGGAAGATGGGGTCGTTGCAAAGTGCGGGCACGAGTTCTGTCGCGAGTGTGTGAAGGAGTACATCCAGTCGCTTCCAGCCGGCGGAGAGGCTACATGCCTAACTTGCTCAAAACCGCTGACAGTCGATCTCTCTCCTTCAGTTGAAGAAGTGCTGAACAATGATTCTAACAACGAGGCGACCAGCCTTTCAAGCAGTCGGTCACCTAAGGCTGTAAACCTGTCCAGTTTTCACAAGAACAGTATTCTCCACAGGATATCCGACATCCACGCTTTCCAGTCCAGCACGAAGATCGAAGCGCTTATGCAAGAGCTAGATCTCATGCGCATTCACGACCCGTCAGGGAAGGCAATCATCTTTTCGCAGTTTGTCAACATGCTCGATATCATCCAACATCGACTGCAACTCGGAGGGGTCAAGTGCGTGAAATTATCCGGCAATATGAGTATGACCATGCGAGACCGAACTATCAAAGCTTTCCGTGATGACCCCACAGTGACGGCGTTTTTGATCAGTCTCAAGGCTGGTGGCGTTGCACTCAACCTGACTGTCGCATCACAGTAAGTTTGATGTATTGAATTTTAGCCGTCTAATCCGTAATTGTCTAACTCGTATTGCTTCGGTTGCAGCATTTTCTTGATGGACCCGTGGTGGAACCCTGCTGCAGAAAACCAGGCCATCGATCGTACTCATCGCTTGGGTCAGTTCAAGCCGATCCAAGCAACTCGCTTCATCATTGCCGGTACAGTTGAAGAGCGCATTCTAAAGCTTCAAGAGAAGAAGCGGTTGATCTTCGAAGGAACCGTCGGGGCGAACGTGAACGCGATCTGCCGACTCACTGAAGAGGATCTCCGTTTCCTTTTCGCGACTTAAGTAACTTCTTGGAGCTCTGCATCTTGCATTACATACTACTGTTCACAATGCTAGTTGCTGTATTTGCGAGCGTATTATCAGGCTAAACCAACTAATCAAAGTTAACAGTGAACAGGCATCAAAAACCAGCAAGCCAAAAAGTAAACAAGAGTACACAAGCGCTCAACAAAATAATACGAAGGCAGGGGGTTGAGTCGCCAAGATGGAAGGACAGGACACTCTGCTCTGGCTTGTGCTAGCGTGCAACACCAATGTCTCAATGCGTGTAATCCAACGCATTCGATGGTGCCCCTGCCGCCCCATACAAAAACGGCGGCACCATTTGGGGGTCGGTCTGCTGGTATGAAGGGATATACTGCAGTGGTAGTGCCTGCATGCCAAAGTGGAGTCCATTGGCTGTCGGAAGAGGAGGCATTGCATGCTGGGGAATACCCATAAGCTGCTGAGGATAAACTGCTAGCGAATGCTGCTGTTGGTGCAGCTGTTGCTGTTGGGATGACTGCTGCGAATAAATTCGATGAGCTACGTAGGTGCCATATTCGTCAGCGCCAAACATTCCTGGAGAATGTGAGTGCACTGACTGCTTTTTGTGAACAATTTGCTTGGGAGCTGGAAATGGCTCTGGTTTGCCACGGTTCAGACCAGCACTGCCAAAGACCAACGGGCGGTAGGATTCGTGCTTCTCCAATAAACTCGAATTCTGAAATCGAGCAATCATTGCCTGTTTTCCCTGCAACCGCGCATACGAGATGGCACAGACTTTCTCGCTGTTGAAATTGGTCCACTTCTGGCCATCAAATTCCTTGTGGAACGCCTCGATGTGCGCAGCCTCAATGAAGTTGATGAAGGCATAGCCCATGTTGCACTTGTTCTTGAAGTCGATCGGCAAGTAGAAAAAGTCGTAGTTGCCGCGATGGTTGCGATTGATCTCTGTGAGCAGCATCTGCTGTGTATACTTGTTGGGGATGTTGCGGATCATCAAAGTTGTCCTTCTATCTTCACCCGAAGCAACCTTTTCAATTGACAAGCTGAATTCCCCCGTACCCTGATCGTTACGCCCCGTTGCAGGACGTCCTGCAGAGTTGCTACCATGAGCAGCATTGGTCACAGCACTTGTTCTGAAGAAGTGGTCGTTATTGCTATAGCTGCTTCTCATGGGTGCAAACTTTGTCTGCATACGCTGTCGTCCTCGAAAGTCGTAGTAAGGTTGCTGGTGTGATTCTGCAGTGGAAGGAGATATCTGGTTGTTCAAAGGCTGCAATTGATGAGCGACCTGGAACGACGAATATCCACCTGCGCGACTGGACAACGTCCCGATGCTGCTGGACGACGGGAGCGTAAACCCGTTGGAATACGCCGATGACTCGCCAAAGCTGCTGGAAGACAGAGAACTACCAAGATATGCTGATGACGAGTTGCTCCTGGCCCGGGGCGTTGGTCTCGACCAAATCTGCTGTTCTTGCTGAGGCATAAGTACCGGGGAAGTGAGTTCTCCAGCTCCAGGATACGTAGCCGAGGTGGTCGATGCCATCGGGCTATTGTTACCAGCACCGTCCAGGAATGACGCGTTGAGCGACGACGCGACCGACGATGTAGGCGATGTCAGAAGTGACGTGCTGCTAGATGAAAAGCTCTTGGGGCGAGCTCTAGCGACTCTCGGGTGTGTGATCGCGGCTCGGCTCAGACACTCTTGGAAGAGCTTAAGCTTGGAGACATCTAAAGTCGGCGGCGTCGTGCGTGCCACCGACAGTGGTCCATTGGTGTTGAAGGCACGAGGTAGGCCATTAAGTGCAGCAGGTAGAGCCCGCGAGTCGTTGTACTCGACAATAAACTTGGCGACTTGTGTATCAGGCTGCAACACACTCGCCACTTGACCGAAGCACGTGCAGAATTGGCGAAGCTCATCGATCGTAAGAGGAGGCGCACCGGTCGCAACCCTCACAAGCAACGTAGCCGAATTGACGTCGTCCGGCAACTCGTACGGCAGACAGAAGCTGATGACGTCTGCATCAGCGCGCCAGCGATCCACCGCCGCCAGAGCACTTGTGAGATCGAAGAAGGTGCAGAAGAGCAGTCCACCTGCAGTCAACTCGCGACGTGTGGTCGCCACGCTTCCAAAGTTCTGCAATGACACACAAGTGTGAGCTAGTAGCTCTCCACACACAGCAATCTAACTTTTCTACATACATTAAGTCGGTCCACGACTCGGCGAACGTCCCGTGCGTCCCACGTGCCAGCGCCACAACGCACAACCACGTGACGCGACACCAAGTCCGTCCGCATGGCGTCCCAGAGTTCTCCCACTTCGCTCAGTTCTCCCTGCGCTCGCCAGCGCTCCGCATAGTCCGAGAAGCTGCGCGGGCGTCTCTCAGTCTCGACGTTCTTGTCTTCGTCCGGAGCGAACGTCAACGCACGTAGCGACTGCGCCAAGGCGTCATCAAAGCCCCAGAGCGCGTCACTCGTGGACGAGCGTCGCAGTTCTTGAGCTGCGGGCGAACTGGGAGCGGACGCCGTGGCGGGCGACTCGTAGCCGCTTTGGTCCGCGTCTGGCTCGGGTCCGTAGAAGCGGAAGCGACCTGTGGTCAAGTGCAAACTGCTGCGGTGTCGTGAACGGGAACAAGCCACGCACAAGTCGAGGTGACAGCCTCGCAGCGCAGAGCGGCGGCCGTGGCGGCGCACACGTCGCAGACGCCGGGAGAGTGATGGTCCTCGCTGTCGTCTTGGACCATGGCGAATGGCTGGCGCTTCGAGATCTTTACGCCGGAGTGAGAAGCAGGCCGCTGCCTGCTTCCAACTCGCTCGGTGGTTACTCGAGTGACTGCTGGTTCGTTGCGCTGTACTTGGCGTGAGTATGCGCCGCCTTCAAGGCGCAAGGATCGCTCGAGCGTCCCACTGTGTGGCGCACTTCCACTTGGTGTGCGGGACGTTAAACACCCCCCCAAAGAGCAATCGCAAACGTCAAGTGCCAGCTGCAGTTGCCGATTGAGGGGCCAGTCGAACCATCCACAGCACTTGGCTCAGCGGCGGTCTAGTGCTGCATGCTGGCAAGTTATCCGCTGTACCACCGACATGACCAGACTTCAGCCATGTCAACGGCTCGCAATTAAACAGATTATTGTCCGTTGTATGGGAGTTAATTGAGGCATCGATGACTAGGCAGCATCGAATGCCTCAACTCAACTGCAACAGCTGCTGACGACATGTCGAAGTTTGTATGTTGCACAATCGCACTGGCCACTGTACTCGCGTCCAGAACGAAATTGACGCCTGAGAGATCGCAAGCCATGAGCCAAGCCACCAACTTTGCGCATCTGCTGCCCCCGTCGTGGACGAAGCACGTTCAGCTGTGGCTAGAGGACGACATTCCGTCCTTCGATGTCGGTGGCTTCGTCGTCGGCGGTGCGTTTCTTCGTCGTTCCCCCTCCCTCCACGCGCCACTAACGCTCTCTATGGCTCAGAATCCGAGGAGACTGCTCTGCTGCTGGCCAAGTCCGACGGCGTCCTGGCCGGCGTCCCGTTCTTCACGCAAGTCTTCCACGCACTCGACTGCCGTGTCGAGTGGCTGCTGCACGAGGGCGACGAGGTGAAGCCCAGCAGCGTCTCAAGCGGCAAAGTGCCAGTGGCCAGAGTCACGGGAAAGTGTCGTCAGCTGCTCTTGGGCGAGCGCACAGCCCTCAACATCCTCACGCGGGCCAGTGGAGTAGCTACTCAGGCCCGACGATCCGTGGAACAGGCCCGCGCTCTGGGCTGGAATGGCCACGTGGCCGGCACTCGCAAGACGACGCCAGGCTTCCGCCTTGTGGAAAAATACGCGCTGCTGGTGGCCGGTGCCTCAACACACCGTCACGACCTGTCGCAGATGGTCATGCTCAAGGATAACCACGTGTGGGCAGCTGGTAGCATCACCAAAGCTGTACACAAGGCCAAATTGGCTGCTGGGTTCTCGATGAAGATCGAGGTCGAATGCCGCCGCATTGAGGAGGCGCAGGAGGCCGCTACGGCTGGAGCTGACATCGTTATGCTCGACAACTTTGAGCCAGAGCAGCTCAAGGCCACGGCTGCTGAGCTGAAGAAGCAGTTCCCGCACTTGCTGATTGAGGCGAGTGGAGGCATCACGCCCGAGACGCTCGGCCAGTACGTGTCGCCTGATGTGGATGTCGTCAGCCAGGGCAAACTTACTCAAGGATACCCGTGTCTGGACTTCTCGCTCAAGATCCAGAAGGCGGACGGCGTCCTGGAGCAGTAAATGTCGGGCGCTGAGGTAGAGGCAAAGCATTTCTTCAACGTTAGCGTTACAACAATCGAGGAGAACAAAAGTCATTTCAACGAAAACTGCTCTAATCGCTCGCCCAAGTGCTGTACATCGTTGACCAGGCTAATGTGGTTTCCAGAGCGATTTCTACCGTCCTTTTGCTGCTCTTCAAGCTGCATCAAGCGCACGATCTTCGTGAGCCAAGCACACAGTGGCGTGATCCCGATCAGAAACCTCTCTCTTGTTCTCATGTTGACGTGCTGCGTGCGCCATTCAAGCTCAGCTAACAGTTGAGTTACCAGTTCCACTTGAAAAAGTCTATCAACATCCAACGAAAGACATCACATGAGTGATAAAACCATGAGTTCACGACCTAAGCGACAAAGTCCCTTACCTTTTAGTCGTGGGTGGCGTGAATCGTCGAAAAATGTACTCGATTGACTCCAGCACATCGGTTGTGGTTGACGTAGTGCGCCTCTCGCTTAAGGGTGTAGAAATCTCCGATTCAATGTTAATGCTTTTCAGAAGCCAAAACCAAACAAGACGAAGGCGCAGAAGTGGGAGAACTCTAAAGTCAGCGCGACTTCGTCTTAGCCATTGCGCCCCACTACGGATATCTGGAACCAGTAGCTCCGATGATATTGTTGTAAAGAGAGTGGCGATATCAGCAGCAGACTCGGAGCTTGAAAATGAGTAAAACCAGCCAAAAAAATGTGTAGCCCCTCGAGCTGCAACCTCATCCTCATCGCTTTTGATATCGCCATCACTGCCTGTATCCTCGCGAAACACAAATTCCAGTACTTCGTGCAACAATTCAGGACGCTCTAGCACTCCGATCCACTCGTACTGCCACATATGGTCTAACGCGCTTCGAGTTTGTTGGAGTTGTTCAAGAGTTCTTCCTAACATGATGAATGCTCGTTTCCGCACTTTAGATGACCAGCTTCCTAACGAGCGATGCATCATAGGCACTTGTTTCAACAACTGGCGGTTAAATAAGCAAGCAGCATTCTCTTGTCGTGTGCTTCGGGATAATATAGCCACCACCTCCATGCTACGACTGGAAGAGAGTAGTTCCACATGAGTTCGACACCACTCGATGAACGTCACATAGAGGTGAGAATAGCGACGGCAAGCTGCTGTCACAGCAGGGTCAACATGAGCAGAGGCATCTTCAAGCCACCAGTCATCGGGCAGCACAGCGCTGATAGCCTTAAACGGCGTTCGCTGAGCTTCCAACATCCACGTCTGCAATTGCGACTGCCAACTGAGCAGGTGGTTCGCCCACACGCGGATCCTGCTTTCCAGCGTCAGTGCATCGAACAAACGTCTTCCACGCCGTGCTCTGCGCTCAGTTTGTCCATCCACTTGCAGCTCCATGGGTCGCCGATCAAACAATCGTTGGAGGAATGCACTGCCAAAAGTCAGAGCCTCCGTCTTCCCTAACAACGCAGTCTCTGCAACTTGCAGGAATTGTTCGTCATCCTCTAGACGCGACGCACACATTTCCATCACATCGGAGAGCGTTTCGTTCTCCTGTTCTGTCTCCACTGCAGCAAGCAGCGACTGGTGTAACTCCATCTGCACGTCTGACTGTCGACATGGTGCCGATACGAAAAATTTCGTTTGCATGTTCTCCAGAGACTTGGACATCGAAGGCTGTAGCGTTAGAACGTCTAGCAACGTCTGAATGGCCCAGTCTCGCGCCGAGTGCAGCGTCACCACTGTTTCCCGAGGAAGCGCCAGGTCAATGGGGAACGCAACCATCTGCAACACTGCAAAGCATGTGAGTGCTACTGGATCACTTCATTTCCATGGCAATTCACGCACAGACGTCGACGAGTTCTTGGAATTGCGAGGCATTCGCTTCTCGAGTCTCCAGCAGTTCGTCCAGTGCCGTCAAGAGCAAACGGGGGAGCTAAAATGAAACACAAATTCAGAGTCTTGCAGTGAGTTTGAGTCCACCCACTCGCACCTCCGCCGTCTCGAGCGCAGCCTCGTACGTCTCCACACTCTGCACCATCCAGCTCAGGTCTGTCATGGCTACAAATCGTACTTTGTGTGACTCCATCACTTTTGACAAGTGCGTACCCAAGATTCAACCGTTTGGTGCATCCAGAATTGCAATTTTCATATGAACGTCGCCACAGGAAGCGCTCAAAATGCCAGCAACAACTTGAACAGCCGTCCGTAGCCATTATCCAACTGCTCTGACAGACGAACACACGAGTTGGAGCACTGCGCGATGGTGAAGTCAACGGACAGAAAGCTGTTTGTGTGGCACCACGTGCGTTCTTGTGGATGCATACGCTAAGCAGCAAGCAGACACCGGAACTATGGACCATGGGTACCTCGCTGCAAGCCACACCATACCAGTCTCACTTCTCAATTTGCCTTCACAGCGGCAACTCCACACGAAAGCTGAAGTGCTTTCGTATTCGCTCTAGCTTATCAGCTCTGGAACATCACCTAAAGCATGAAGGTCGCCGTTGTTCTCTTTCCTGCGGTACTACTGAGCGTCGTAGTTGCTGGCAACCCCAACGACGTCGTGCAGCAGCAAACGTCAGTTACCGCGGCTCCGATTTCGTCTACACCGAAGCAGCAATCCACACCTGCACCTACTGCTCCAGTAGACATGGAGGTGCCCACTCCGGTTCCTACCAAGACTTCAGGGAAACCGAACGATCCTACGCCAGCCCCATCGGCAACAACGGAGGAAGAATTGAAATTTCCGACCCCTTCGTCTACGACGACCAACTCGGAATCGTGCACTGAAGTCGCAGTTGAGGGAGATGCAACATACTGCATCCAAGGACCGGTTTGCAGCGGATCTGACAAGCCTGTTGGTGCCCTTTGCCCTGTCAAGGGCGATATTGCTGTCAAGGACTGCATTGATACGCTTCCTAGCTGGACTGGTGTTAATTCATGTGTTGCCCCGGTAGATGCCGTGTGCGCCCGCGTCTCCTCTGGCTCATGGGGCTGCATCTTTCATCAGACAAACGTAGGCAACTACCCTGCACCTGCTCAAACGACTCCAGCATCTCCGACGCCTTGTCCGTCAATACTAGGATGGGAGAAGACGCCCATGCCTTCGCCCACTCCAACGTGGGTAGACATTACACCGGCTCCAAGCATGCCATGTCCACCAGAGGTGCCATCACCAACACCGACGTGGGTTGACATTACTCCAGCACCAACCACGCCCGAGATTCCTACGACCCCGTACGTTCCAGACGTACCAGGACCAACTCCTTCGCCAACGATCCGTATGTGCCAGGACCAACGCCTTCGCCTACGACCCCGTACATTCCGGCATCAACTCCTTCGCCTACTACCCCGTATGTGCCAGGACCATCTCCTTCGCCTACGACCCCGTATGTGCCAGGACCAACTCCTTCGCCTACGGCCCCGTACGTTCCGGCATCAACACCTTCGCCGACGACCCCGTATGTACCAGGACCAACTCCTTCGCCTACGACCCCGTACATTCCGGCATCAACTCCTTCGCCTACGACCCCATACGTTCCGGGACCAACTCCTTCGCCTACGGCCCCGTATGTGCCAGGACCAACTCCTTCGCCTACGGCCCCGTACGTTCCGGCATCAACGCCTTCGCCTACGACCCCGTATGTGCCAGGACCAACTCCTTCGCCTACGGCCCCGTACGTTCCGGCATCAACACCTTCGCCGACGACCCCGTATGTACCAGGACCAACTCCTTCGCCTACGACCCCGTACATTCCGGCATCAACTCCTTCGCCTACGACCCCATACGTTCCGGAACCAACTCCTTCGCCTACGACCCCGTACATTCCGGCATCAACACCTTCGCCGACGACCCCGTATGTGCCAGGACCAACGCCTTCGCCTACGACCCCATACGTTCCGGGACCAACTCCTTCGCCTACGGCCCCGTATGTGCCAGGACCAACTCCTTCGCCTACGGCCCCGTACGTTCCGGCATCAACGCCTTCGCCTACGACCCCGTATGTGCCAGGACCAACTCCTTCGCCTACGGCCCCGTACATTCCGGCATCAACACCTTCGCCGACGACCCCGTATGTGCCAGGACCAACTCCTTCGCCTACGGCCCCGTACGTTCCGGCATCAACACCTTCGCCGACGACCCCGTATGTGCCAGGACCAACGCCTTCGCCTACGACCCCATACGTTCCGGGACCAACTCCTTCGCCGACGACCCTGTATGTGCCAGGACCAACTCCTTCGCCTACGGCCCCGTACGTTCCGGCATCAACGCCTTCGCCTACGACCCCGTATGTGCCAGGACCAACTCCTTCGCCTACGGCCCCGTACATTCCGGCATCAACACCTTCGCCGACGACCCGTATGTGCCAGGACCAACTCCTTCACCTACGACCCCGTACGTTCCGGCATCAACTCCTTCGCCGACGACCCCTTACGTTCCGGTATCAACTCTTTCGCCGACGACACCGTATGTGCCGGACGTGCCGACACCAACGTCCTCACCCGATACGCCGGAGCAGCAGCAAAGTGATGACTTGTCCAATACTACAGAGATCCGCACGTCGAATGCTACTGGTACGACTACTAATGCAACAGGCATCGGCGCAGGTGGAGTTGCATTGATCGCTGCCGGCATCGGTGCCGTCCTTGCCATCGCAGGCTTTGGACTGTACAAGTACCGCCAGAACGCCAAACGCAAGTCACTCCACATGTACCTGGACCAAGTGGCAACTCCTGTCTAAGGATCATCTTTCATGAGAATTGTTCAATACATTTGCTTTTTTCGTGCTTTGTGTCTTCAACTTCAACATAGTGTCTATAATTGCAAAAAGACCATTTTGGTTCCTACCGCATTTTGTATGTCCTTAGCCACTTTAAGTCTCGAAATTTCCTTTCTGGCCCCAGCTTCTCCACAATTCATTTGATCATGTTCGCCTTCAGTCGCCGCTCGCTCCAGACCGTAAGTGGATCCCCCCGCCGTATGATCAGTTCCCTGTCGCCGCTCCTGTCCACGGAGCAGGCCGAGAGCCTCTCGCAAAGCGGCGAGCGTCGCGTGCGCTTCCTGGACTCGTCCTGGTACTTGGACAAGAGCCGCGATGCCAAGAAAGAGTTCGCGAGCGAGCGACTGCCGGGTGCCCAATTCTTCGACATTGAGCTCATTTCCGACACGACGTCGACGTTGCCACACATGTTACCAACTCGTAATTGATCGCATCATCATGGGAAGGACTTCTTAGTAAAGACTAACACAATGTTTTAGCGGAGACGTTCGAGCATGCGATGATGTATTTGGGCGTGGAGAATGACGACACAGTGATCATTTATGGAGGGAAACACTGCTTCAGGTGCGGAGGAAGAGTGAAATAAGTTGTAGTGATGCTTGACACACCCTCGTGTTGCAGTCCGGCGCGTTGCTGGTGGACATTCAAGTACTTTGGCCACGACAGTGTGCACATTCTCAACGGTATTCGACATTGCAGATGTATTGAGAAAAAGGATTTAATTTGTGTTGGCTGGTGCAGGTGGGATCACCAAGTGGAAGAACGAGAAGCGTGAGGTTGAAACGGGTGAACCGCACAAGGTGGTAGCTGGTGCTGCTTACAAGGCCACGCCCAATGAGGCTCTAGCTGTGTCGTGGGAGGATGTCTTGGCCAAGATTGACACGGACACGCAGATTGTGGACGCTCGTGGAGCCGCGCGCTTCTACGCCAAGGAACCGGTACGGTGGCAAACTTTGTTTTGTATGAGGCTGGCGTTAACCATTTTGTTTTTGTGCTGCAGGAACCACGCCCTGGCATGCGTGGTGGGCACATTCCAGGGTCTGTTAATGTGCCATTTGGCAAAATTGTCAGCTCGGAAGATTTTTCGGTTGGTGCTTCACTTTTGAAATACTACTACTAGTGAAAAAAGGATTTACAGCTGGGATGATCTTCGCAGCTTTTCCGCGACGTGGATGAGATCAAGAGCGCCTTTGCTGAAGCGAGTATGTGCTTATCACCATTAGTGTGTTTTAAATTCGAAAGACTGACGCTGACTATTAGACGTGAAGATGGATGAAACTAGCCCGATCATCACAAGGTACGCTGGCGTGCTAGTTAATCTAATGGGCGACTGTTCTAACGCTTGTAATGGCCATGGTGTTGATTATATAATAGTTGTGGTTCTGGTGTTACTGCGAGCGTGTTGACTTTCGGCTTGCACTTGACTGGCAAGCCACTTGAAAAGTGAGTGTCAGATGCGTTCGAGCTTCTCTTTGTGAGCAACTCTAATCGATTATGTACTGCTATAACTTGCCGTGGCTGCAGAGCTCCCGTCTACGATGGATCATGGTCGGAGTGGGGACTCCGTGATGACCTTCCCCTCGAAACTGAAACGAAGTAATTTTGCAATCTTTCGTGTGCACACCAACCAAAACGAACTCCACGAAAGCTGTCAATCGAACGGGAGTTCGCAGCCCGAAGCAATAAGCAAGTAATGGCGAAATCAGTGCAACACCTGTGTACCCTTTCGTTCGTGTTCACGCTAAGGAATCCGTTTACGAACCAAGACTATCGCAGATTAGACAAATCGATCGTGATGATGGGTGCCAGTCGATTGCGTTCGACTTCGGATTAGCTAAAGCTCTGGCGCCGCCAGTGGCGGGGCATCGCTCACATCGGAAATTTTCATCTACTCACTCTAGTACAATTGGATCCCTATCACTCGTTCGCACTCTAGCTACCAGAAACATGCCGTCCTACTGTGCAGTTGAAGTCCAAAAGCTATCCAAGGACTTCCGAGCTGCTACCAAAATCGTGGATGTGCCTGAACTGCCTACTGCCGGACCAGGCTGCATCGTCGTGAAGAACCGATTCCTGGGTATCAATTCGACTGACGTCAACCTCACCAATGGCATGTACAACGATAAAGTACCATTCTTTGCTGGTGTTGAAGGAGCAGGTCTCGTAAACGAGGTCGGGAGTGGTGTCACAAGTGTGCAAGTTGGTGATGCCGTTATGTACCAAACGTTAGGTGCCTACGCTGAATTCGTGGAAGTACCAGCTACAGCTGCCATAAAAATTCCCGAGTTGTCAATGAACGCTTTGCCGGTGGCAGTGGGAGGCGTCTCCGCGTCAATCTGTCTCGAGCACCTCGGTGAGATGAAGTCGAACGAGACTATCCTCGTGACCGCAGCTGCTGGAGGCACCGGACAATTCGTGGTGCAGTTGGCGAAGCTAGCGGGTAACCATGTTATCGGCACAACCAGCTCCGACGAGAAGGTGGAAGCTCTCAAGACGCTTGGATGCGACCGTGTGATCAACTACAACAAGGAGAATGTCAACGATGTGCTCAAAAAGGAGTATCCGAACGGTGTGGACATTGTTTTCGAGTCCATTGGAGGTGAAATGTTCCGAGCTGCTGTCGACAACATTGCGGTGCACGGGCGCATAATCAAGATTGGCTTCATCTCAAGGGTTCTGGAGACCAAAAGCAGCGATGGTGTTCCCAAACCTGAACAACTTCTATCGTGGGAGGCAAATGAGAAGATTCTGATGAAGTCGGCCTCCATTCGCGGTTTCTTCATGTACCATTTTGAGGAACACATTCGCGAGCACACAGAGCGACTGCTCAAGCTCATTAACGAAGGCAAATTGAAGCCTGGGGTCGACCCCACCGAGTACAGGGGACTCGAGTCCATTCCCGATGCCATCGACCGCATGTTTGCCCGCGAAAACATGGGCAAACTTATTGTGCAGCTCGAATAGATTGGCAGCGATAGTGCACAAAGGCATATCTATTAGGTTGACCAGAAAGTCAAGGGTATACCTACAACGATCGACAGACATGTGATTAATGTTTTTTCTTCAGCGCCTTTACCTTTTTGGCATGCTTGGCGGAGTTCATGTGTCCGTTGTATTTCTTCACGTCGCGGAACGTGAGTCCACAAGGCTGGCAAGCCATCTTCGTTTGTGGTGCAGCAGCTTTCTTTTTCACTTCTCCCTGTTGATGTCAATCAATGCAGTCAGAGACTAGTTCAGACAACCCACTTTGACGTAGTCAAAGCCTTCTTACCTTTTTGCCAGCACCCCCACACCTAGGTTCATCAATCTTTGATTCTTGTGGAGCCACCTGCCGCGGATCAACCACCTCAATGCTCTTATCCAGAGTAAAGATGAAGTAATGCGCTCCTGAAGTAGAAGGTGGTTCGCCTCGGAAGGATGCAGGATGCGTCCGCTGCGGCTCGTATCCCGAGTAAATACTCGCGTCAAATATCTCCGTTCTGTCGATACCAAGCAAACAGTCAGATAAACAACTCATATGAGGAAGCTGTCCTTCGCTCCATACCGTTTCAGCTTAAAGCCGCTCGCTGCTGCCTGCTCCTGAATTTTCCAGCGGTTGTAGAACAACGTATTACGCAGCGACACCAGCACTTGACCGCGCGAGGGGTGTAAATACTTCCGCGTAGAGTAAAAGAAGTCCTTCAACAACTTCTGGTTGTTGGCCACATCTTCCTCCGTCGCCCCGCCAAGATGCGGAAAGTTGAAGACAATCGACTGGAACGGTTGGGCACCATTGATCCAGCTCTCTTTCTCCAGATTCGTCGCATCCACGTCAAAGTGAACTTCAGCCTGTAGCAAATTCAACTGTCAATACCTGGCAACCAACCAACTCCAATGCAATCTCATACCCCCGCAGTCTCCAGCGCGTCGCAATTCAGCAATGCGTGTGAGTATTTTTCCTTGAGGTCCAACTTGGAGTCGTAGCAAGTAGCGACCAAATTCTTCCCTCCCTACACACAATCACCATTTTTAGTCGCCACCTTTTTCATTTTACACACGGTCTCTCAGATGTACCAAAAACACAGCAAGGGCAAGTGAAAAGGAAAAATCTCCGTCACCGACCACCAAAATGCGTTGTCGGTCACTGAATGGGCCCAAATTCTTGGGATTTGGGTTCGACGATGCTGTTAACGAGAAAATGGCATTCGTCTGCGACTTGGCAGCGCGGATCTGTTGGGTGGCGGAATTTGAACTGTTGGCTGCGAGTTTCTATTGGCGGAAGATGAGGTGACAATAGTAAGCACGAAATGTAAGTTGCATTTGAGGTAGGACGCACTTTATCATGGCGACGACGCTTCTTCTTGTCGCTGTGGGACTTGGCCATCGCTGTGTCTTGAAGTGATGTCAACCAGCCGCACCAATTCGTACTTTGACGGAATTTCGTACTTTATAGAAGGCAACTAAACTACCAACTGGAGTTTCCTAAGGTTAAATCTCCATGACATCTACAGAACTTTCGAATTCAACTTGGTCCGCTCTCTTCGCAAACGCTTAAGACTGCATACTCGATAACATTGGACTCTGAGTCATTCCCAGAACTAATCAACTGCAAGCACAGCTGCACCGACTTCTACTCCGAGCCCAAGTGTTCCTGTTTTTTCGGACAACTGGATAACTACTGAACAGAGCTCAAAACCATCCAACTCAATTGAGTCCATCACTCAGACTATACAGGTCCAGTGGCTTGGTGCTCTATAAGAAACGTCAACTTGTTGCGAGTTCCAACTTTTACGTTGGCGCAATGACAACCCCGCCATGACTAGAGAAGTAAATCACGTACTACTTCCAATCGATTCAACCTTGCAACCACAGCTGAGTTGACTTACTACTCCTTCGAAACTACTTAAAGCATGACTTCGCATTTGAAATACATATAGCGAGCTCACTCCTAAGGTTTACTCTTAGGTTTTTCATACGAAACAATCGAACCTTCAATCGTGAATTCCATCACAAGCTCGACATTGGGAAGGAGTAGTGTTCCAACTTGGTTACCGCACGGGTGCGCTGGAATAGCTCCGTCGAGTGGCTTGTGGTCCCCTCGAGTGCTAGATCAACAAGGATCTGACCGACCACTGGGGTCATTTTCGCGCCGTGACCACTGAAACCAGCTCCCACGACGATGTTCTTCATTACCGGTATGGCATTAGTACTCGATGGGATTGGAAGGAAGTCGAGGATGAAGTTGGCGTCAGGCGTCATGGTATACATGCAGTGGTCCACTTGATTGGGAACACTCGAGTCCACATGCGAGAAGTTGTCAGCAATGAAAGTTTGAAGTTGATCTTGTTCGTCTGCAGGCTGAAGAACACCCTCACGGTGATCTGGGTTGACGTCAGGTCCGTCGTGGCGACAGATTTTTACACCTTCGTGAGCATTCATCATTGGTAAGCCGTAGACTTCCGGGTATCCGTACTTGATGAATACAGGGAACTTGTCAGGGGTATACAGCTCCTGCTTGCACTTCCAGTAAGCTCCGAACGTCGCAATCGGTTGTAGCTTGACGCTGTCCAATCCTGGCATTTCCAGCAACTTCTCCGTCCACGGACCAGCAGTGACAATGCACTGACGACCACGCACTTGGGTACCATTGGCCAAAGTGATGGCAGCTAGTGGAGCTGCTCCGTTCTGATGTTCAGCAACAACACTCATCACAGAACTGAGCTCTCGGATTTCAGTTCCCAGCTTCTTGGCCAGCTTTTGCATTGTAGCCATAGCCAACGTGGGGTTCAACACTCCAGCCAACGGGTTGTAGACCGCATGGCTGTTAGGAGGAAGTGAGAACCCGGGGAAGCGTTCGTTCACTTGAGTCCCCGTGAGCACCTCGAACGGCACATTGAACCTTGCCAAAGTCTGTTCGACCCCACGAAGCTCGTCGATTCTCTCCGAGGCAAAGTCCAGCTCGCCCGTCATACGAATGAGCTCGACGCCGGCCTCTTTCTCGATGTCGCGCCACATTTTCAGTGACGACAGACACAGTTTCGTGTAGATGTCACTTGGATAGGCGACTCGGAAGATTCGACTAGTGCCGTGGCTTGATCCTTTGCCATGTAGAAGCTCGAACTGTTCCAGCACCAACACACGTTTGCCTGCTTTCGCGGCGTAGTAGGCAGCTGCACTGCCCATGAGACCGGCACCGATCACCACGACGTCGTAAACTGGAGTCACCATCACGAAGAGAAGTTGAGAACAAGGAGCTGCTTGAGCACAAGGCGGTAAATGTTGAAATGAACAAGTCGTTCACGACTGTAGAAGCTCAAACTACCCAATTAGTCAAAGCATCCAAGAGCTGATCACGATGATGATGATTTTGCGCTGATGGGATGACTTCAAGCTGGACTTGGACCTACTAAGTACTACGAAGTACTACTGCTACTACTTACTAGCAGGCAAGATAGAATTTCAACAAGGACCTGCTGCGAGGCTGCCAATTAAATGAGTTGGCTACCAATAAATGAGTTCATGGGCTCGAGCCATTAATTTAGTTACAGAGCTACAACTATGGTGTTGAACTTAAATTGCCTACGAGGTTGTTCAAAACGTGAGTCGGGCGGATCCCACCGCGTTTTCCCATCGGATGATGTACGTGAGCACCTCAAACATGTAGAAACGGGCATAGGATGTATCTCGGTTATCCACCTTGCCTCCGAACGACACCTTCACGCCTCCAGACACACGCTGAGAATTAGAATTGGGTTGCGTTGGTGCGAGTCCCCGCCTCCCTCGCCTCGAAAATTCTTGCTTAATGTTTGACGAGGAGTCTTCGCTGTCACTAGAACCCAGCAACTCGAGGTCGGAGCCTCCACTGTCCATGTCGAAATCGAGGTTGCCATCTTCTTCGAACAAGAACCACTGCAACGTGTTGACACGGGAGAATTTGGGCTGTAGATCTTCAGCGACAATGTCCTCATGACCTGTAAAGTACTCTGTGTATCCCTCGGCATAAGCAGGGTGGTTGATAGTTTGATAAGCCACCACATATCCGCGAGGACTACGCAGGCGGAACATGACCATATTGTTCCAGTTGACTGTCTTGAGTTGCGGGTGGTGCACGCAGCGCTGAATCACCAGCGTATCGTCGTTGATCTTATGTAGGACCTTGACACCGAGGGTCGAGTACTGAATCGTGCGCATGTGTTGCTCCGTGGTGACGATATCCCATGTCTTTTGCATGAGTGTGTTGGCCGACATGCCCATCACTTGCTTGGACATGGAGAACTGCAGCGTCGTACCGTCAAGAAACATTTGGTCCTCCCAACCGAGCATGTGCATCCCTGAACTCAAGCACTGGCCGCGGAAGCGTCGATCAAAGATTTCGTAATAGCATTTCTTGATCATTTCCTGACACTCATTCTCCGTCAGTCTCGGATGTGGCTCTGCAGACACAGGACTCGGTAGCGATGGCGCCATCAAGAGTGAACTCTTGGACGCTATCGACGCTGCCGTGACGGCGGATGGAGCGTCAAAATCGGTCAGATAAACCTCCAAGGACGACGCAAATCCGTCGAATTCGGCCAATTTCTGCTTGGTCACTGCGATCTGGCGTCGCAACGAGTTGAGCTCGTTCGTGGCCTCTGTGTATTGCTGTTCTAGTGGGGAGGGCGTTCGACAAGTCGTCACGGCCGTTTGCTGCTGGGCGTTCAGTAGTGCGTCATATCGGGCCTCCAAGTGCACAACCTGCTGCTGCATGGCCTGTACGTCATTCTGTCCCAAGCGATCGTCAGTCAGTCATTGGCATTGCCGCATTGGGCCCGCAACTTACTTTGCGACGTTCACGGTACCGCCGTTTCAGGTCGCGTTGCTTGCGACGACGTTCCTCGTCTCCCACGTACACGCGGGGCTTGGTGAACATGAATGACGGCAGTTGTTGAAGGGTCAAGAGCGTCGTAGCTGAAGAGGACACAGCAAGTGATTGCCTTGATGAACACGCGTAGTATTGAATACTGTAGTAAACGACTGGAGCGCTTTGAACTCGAGGCCTCCTCTCTACTCGAGTTTTGAGCTGCGTGCTGTTCCCAGTCAGAACGCAAACAGCAGCAGCGAATAAAGACGAGGCCAGAACACAGACCGGCTTCTGGCTAGATTTGAACATCTTTCTCTCTCTATTACAGCAGAGCTCAACGCCATTTTCTGTTTTCTTGGTCTTGAAGAATACTGCAGCCACGTGATCAGGTTTTGGCTTGCATGGTCACCAGCTCAAGAGGAAGAGAAGTTGGTCGTCATTCCATTCGAGTTCTATCTTTATGACATCATGTACTTAAGTAATAGTCTCCGTGTTCGACTAGCTATCAATTGTGGTCTCGAGCCGCGTCGCCATCTTCCGATATGTGTGCGCGAATGAATCGGACGGGTCAGCTTTTGGCGGGTGCCTTGAGGGACTTTGCCTGCAGGATTTGGCTGGACCACCATAGGTCAAGCCGATCAGTGACGCCAGCTCCAGACTCTCGATAGCTTCAGTCTCGAACTGGAGCCGAGTGGTTGAAAGACGCGTGGAACTTCCTGCTGAAGCTTTAGATGATAAGCCTCGACAGCAGCAGCTCCAGCTGGGACTTGACAACGATCTCCGCTAATTGATTATGGCCATCCTAACGTGCTTCACGCGTGTAATGGCGCTCCACATGGGAAGCTGTACTTGTCAGTATGATTGTGATATTAAGGATCCAACGAATGAGCTCCTTGCATATCCACTTTGTTGACTCCGACGCAACGAGGTGGTAAAGCGAAGCAAACGTCGTGTGAACGCGATTCCTACCTCTAACTTGACGACTGGACAATGAATGCACTGTCGAGAAAACTACAGCTTGCAAGTCTGAATACAATACTGAAGCCATCTGTGAAAGTGTAGATATCTTTTATCTTCCGACCTTCGGATCACAATCAAGAGCTTGTGAATAATGACTGCAGTTGTAAGGCTGTTGTGCTAATACACTGTGGCTGAAGTCGCAACCAAGGCAGAAATCTGGTAATGTAGTACCTACAAAATGCTGAACTACAACCGTTGGATACACAAATCCAGGTCAGCACCAACACAAGTTGAAAATGAATGAAGCAGCTATTCTGATGACCCCGGAGCAACAATGGAGGAAATTTTGACAAAGTCATTATCACATTGGAGCAAGCCGCAAAAGACAACCTTTTGACAGAGGCTTGTAGAGCAATATTATAAGTACAATATTGGAGCAAGACAACCCCCAAGGTTATTAATTAAGGAAGCACTGCAGCGGCTAACAGGAAGCACTGGGGCGGCTAACAATAATGTCTTTTGGTCGCATCAGCTTAATTTTGGATATTTCGCATCGACGCAGCTCGACAAACAGAGCAGATATGGGCAAGAGTGTGGCTCACCAGTCCAAGCACATAATTATAAATTCTATTAGGAGTGTCGATGGTGGACACTAGCCTAGTAGTACTTTTCCATTTATGTTCGAGGCTGTTCTCAACATTTCCGCTGTCAAAAACTTGGGCCTTATGTGTCCGCATTGCAATCACGTTCTCGATCGAGACGTGAACGCCGCCGCAACATCTATATGATGAACGAGCACTTACTCGCCTGGACTCTTCGGGTCCAGCAGTCGGAGAAACCTACTCCGAGGTGCTAGGCTTCGGCTCGACCCAAACAAAAAACGGAAAATCTTCCATGAGTTGTCGGTACTTTGGTATCTCATGGCAACTCATACGATCTTCCGAGGTCTCCTAGCAGTGTTGTGCATTTTTGTTTTTACTTTTTTACATTTTTACGTGGATAGCCTTTTTTACACGATTTAAAACATTTCCACAACGATTTTTTACTTTGTCGACGTAAAAAGATATCGTTGAAGGTCACGACTAGCTTCAACCGGAACCAGTGGGGTGCTGCTAGGGCTACACCACTATAAACTCCTCACTTCCAAATCGTCTTCTTTGCCCTCCAACATCCTCCCATTGTGCTCTCATTTTCATCTTCAATAGCGAATTCAGTGGCGGCTATGGAAATCCTTCCTGGGTTGCAAGATACACCCGACAGGAACTAAGCGCTGACGGCCTCCTAGTACTCTCAGCACAAATTTCTTTCGATTGAATGAGAAGTGCAACAGGGAAATGTGGTAGATTGTTTGCAAATACTGCTATGCGGCACACGTGAATGACAAACAAACTGTTCCTTTCCTGTCAATGTATCTGGGAGGAAACATGGGTGGGAAAAGCACTTGGCAGACTGTGTGTACTATAGACGTGTAACAGGATGAGATCCCCGGGCTGGAGACGATAGTGGTTCTGGGAGTGACGAGGCTTGTAAGCGGCTCTGTGTATCGCCTCCAGAATTTACCTTAGCTGAGACCAGAATGTTTTGGCGTCTTCTACTGGAGTACCAAGCGGAGGCGTTACTTCCAGACTCTTTTGTAGAGTCAATGTCACTAATACAGTTTTAGCCTCACCACCTAAAGCGACCACGACTGTCGCGTGAGCGCTGCGACCTTCAGTAGCCTCGAACACCTTCTCCTGAACATTGTCCTCCTTGAAATCAACGAAGTCCTTAATGCCGTATGAAGCGACGAGTTTACGTTTGTCATCACCAGAGTCAATAGCAATCACGCGATTGTCCATGGCGCGGGTATACTGGCACGAAAGGTGACCCAGACCGCCACCAGCACCCGGGATCACAACAGTTACCACATTGTCTGCAGATCTCCTTGTACAGTCACACCAGCACAAAGAATCGGAGCTGCGGCGTGCATTGGCAGGTCGGTCGGGATCGGAGTCACGTGGTCAGTGAACGACACGCACCACTGTTGGAACGAACCGTCCACCGTAAATCCGTGCAGGTCAGCGTCCACACACGAGGACTCGTGGCCCTTACGGCAGTCCTCGCAACGAAGACACGAGTTGACCAACCACTTGACACCGACCAGGTCGTCATTCTTCAAGTGAGTGTAGTTGTAGTCAGTCACCAATAGCAGCGACGTATCCAGCACCTTCATAGCCATCAACAAGCGGCAGTTTGTTGTCCATAGGGCCAGTCACCCAGCCATACGTGCAGGCCCGAGTGGCACACACCGCTGTAAGCGAGACGCACCAGCACCTCACCAGGTTTCAGGTCCTTCAGCTGCGTCACGGGCCAGTCCTTGGGCACCTGAAGTGGAGCGCCACACGAGCCATTGCGAAGTGGGTGATCGAGTCGAGGGTGGGGTAGGATCTGATATTTCCTCAGAATTGATACGTTTTTAAAGGATTTTTTACTTTTTTACAAGCGTTTCCACTTAAGTTAAGTAAAAAGGTACGTAAAAAAACAACACTGCTCCTAGTGTTCACCATTGCCATACCGTAAAATCTCCGACCTCTCCGACCCCTTCGACCGGTGCGTAAACACTGCGAAACGAAGGGGTGTCACCTTTATCTATCACCTGCCCCTAAACCAAAAACCCTTAGCGGCTCGCTGCGCTCGCTGACGACAGAACCCTAAGCCCGCTGCGGCTCGCAAGACGAGCCTCCGCTTGTCTTAAAGGCAATGATTGGTCCTGGGGTTTGCAGACCGTGCGCAAAGCGTGCGGACTGCAAACCCCAGGCATACTCACTGCGTTCGATTGGGATGACATCCATCCTCGGACCTCCGACCAATAGGCAAACGAGGCGACTAATATATATAGGGGATAGTATGCATATCACATTGTCGGAGGGATAGGGTAACGAGATATGTGAGGTCGGAGGAAGACTAGAAATCTGTATGTGTCGCCCTTAAGTACGGTCGGAGATTTGATGATATTCATCCATATTTACTTCATATCGCTACTCCATGAAGTGGCTCCATTAATGCATATCATTTTCCAAGACCACACGAAGTAACATGAGCGACGCATTCCCCAAGCCACCACTGCCAGTCGCAGGACTCCACGCTGGCAGCAAGAGCGACTTTGGCGAGGATCTGGACGTGGACGAGCTCATCGAGCGCAACCGCTGCCACGAGGACTATTACAAACTGGAGGATTGTCTGGCGGACTTTGACCGCGACTGGAGAAAGTGTCAGGAGCAGGTCAAGAAGCTCAAGCAGTGCAACGACCGCGTCAATCAGCTGCGCCAGGCGCAAGCGGCCGCCGAGAAACAATAAAATCAACTCGTCCCATGCATTGATTCACGCATGTTGCTCTACTTACTTTGATCTTCTTCTGGTCCGTCGTCTTCTAAGGGAAATGAAAGGGTCTACCTCGTTAAAAGGAAACGAAAAGGTTAAAAGGGCGCTTCGACCGTCCGGCCTTCACTGCCGCCATCCGCATTAGCGTTGCCCTCTGGCGCGTCTTCTTCTTGCTCGTCCGACACATACCAACCGTCCATAGTGTCGATGTCCATCGCAGTGTCTTCGTCGCGACTCTCCTCTTCCATGGCCAGTCGTGCGTACTCGGCACGGGCGTAGCGGTCCCAGTCCCTACATCAATAATCAACAGTTAGCAGCAGGTATATGACGAGCGATAAGGGCAAGACTTACGTTAGCTCAGGCTCGGCGAGTTGCTGACGCAGAAGGAACGGGTCGCGCTGCTCGAACTCGATAAACTTGCTCAGGTTGAACAGCACATTGAAGAATACGCCTGAAACGCGGATTTTGTCTGGGCGAATGAAATCCTTGTGGTAAAATTCGCCTTCTGTCTCCGGATGCAATAGATCCGACATTTGACACAGGATATCCTCGAACGGGACTACCTCATGGCCAAGACACTCCATGCGGTGGATTTGGTGACGGTAAAATACACGCATTTCGTCGGCGCGCAGCACACCATCCTCATTCGTATCAATAAGCTCGAACCAATACCTAATGCTGACGGGATTTGCTTTATCTTCTTCCGAAAGCATAAAGTCTGGGATAATCAACACAACATCGTCAGTACGGACAAGTCTCGAGAATGATGAACAACAGTCCACTTACAAATGAAGTCCTCGTAGCTCATTTTTTTCTTTTCCTCAGCAGTCAGTGTCTGGACGCGGGCAAACGGACGCCGTCCGCGCTCAAAGATACGATCCACGATGATACGTGTAAGGGCGTGTCCACCATAGCGTACGAGGTCGTCGGGGCTGAGAAGGAAGTCATGATCGGTATCTAGCTCCCAGAATTTACAGTATAGCACGTAAAAGTGCTCATACGAAAAGTACGAGTTCACCTGAAGTACAAACATCGTTGTCAGCAACCTTACACGTCGCACAACAAAACTACCTAGTATACAAACCTTGTTGATATCTTCTTCCTCGTCGACAGTGTTAAATGCACTGATGAGATTACTGCGCCTCAGCTTTCTCAAAGTAATTCGGCCGCTACTGTCTCTATCAACGGAGTAAAATATCCGTACAACCACTGTCAAGGCTGTTTTACACAAAAACACAATTACAATAATTCGTCAATTCAAGCATTGCTGATACAGCAGTGCGTTACCTACCATATTTCTCCTGAAACTCGGGAGTGCCTCCGAGAAATTCTAGACCAGGATGATACTTCAGCAGTTCTGTTTGCAGATTGTACAAATGGCAATAAGTTACAGAAACACAGGACACCACTGCTTTAGAATTGCACCGTACCGTGCAAAAATGGTCCGAAGTCGTCTCGCTCTATGAAGTCGTTCTTCGGCTGTTTCACCTGTTCGATAATACAACACAGCTTGTTAATACCTGTCACAACGTACACTCCATACTGCAAAATTTGTGTGACCACGTACTACTCTAAAGAATCGCTCCACGCTATCACATGGGGCCATTTCACGCATCCAGTAGTTTTGGAACATGTCCTTTGTAATGCGTTGTTGAGTCACACTACCATCGGCGCTCGTGGGGCTAGATGCGTCCTCTGCTGCGGGGCTGGACGGTGATTTCGGTGTTGTCTCTCCCACTGCTCCACAGGTCGTAAGGATACGCCGAAAAAACGGTGCGTTAAAAAACGAAGGGAATCCACACAGATCTTTGGTGATCGCCACGAAATCCTCCACCTTCATGCCCTCCGGAAACTCTCGGAAGCGTGCTTCAATGTCTGAGGCCTTGCGTGCCATAGCGTCCGTGGACAGACCACGCAGTCGGCCACGTCGGCCTTCGCCTGGCGTGTAAAATCTCGGAATCTGAACCTGCTTTGGGGTCTCCTCGGCCATGGGGTGGTCCACTGCCGGATCCTCAGCCTTGGTCGCTTCCTCCTCCATATTCTCGTCTGCATCAGGCGCCACTACTTCTGCAGTAGCAGCAGGCTCTTCCAGGTTCCCGGCTGCACTCTCTCCGTTGTCATCACTGGCAGCCTCGTTGTCTCCAGTCATCTCCACGTCGTCAGCCTTAGTCGCTTCCGTCTCCGCTGCAGCAGCAGTCACAGCCGCCGCAGCGTTGTGCAGCTCGTCCCCAAAGAGACTCACCAGGTGCTGGTGCCGTCTGCGTGCGCTGGGACTTCCGGCTGAGCCGGGACTCAGCAGTCCAAACTGTTGGTAGTTGGGCGGTCGTTTGGGGCTGCGCGAAGGCGAGTCGGCGCCACTGCCGACGGTGCTGACAGTGGCCAATAGCGCATCCAGATTGAGCTCCTTGCCCTGTCGCAGGTCCGCCACCATGTTCTGGATCATTTCCTTCGTGCCGTCCACGTTGAGCCACTGGCGAAAGAGCTCTTCCATCTTCATGCGACCCGCAGGACACAAGTGCGCACTCTCGATCTCCGACAGGCGAAGGGACTCGGGGCCCGTGCCGCTGGAGCTGGTGGGCGATGCCATAGCGGCGTCCGAGGCCTCCACTTCGACAGTCATTTCTGAAGCTCACAGGAGGTTCCACACTCGAAAACTGGCACGACGAGATAGATAGGATAAACGGCTAAACGTCCAACTGAGCAGCCGCTGCGGGGGAGCGTGGGAAGCCGAGATATTAAAGCACAAGCGAGGCCTGGGCTTCCTCCTGATCTTCCTTCTTCCTGTCTGATAGTCCGACGTCTGCTGCCCTCCCTTCCTCCAATGTGGACCACGCCACACACAGCGATTGGCCGAAAGGGCATCAATGAGCTGTAATTGGCCAGTCAAATTGCGCGATAGAAGATACAGAGACGAGGACGATTGGGTCTAGTTGATACTTAGCACTTGTACAGGCTCCATCTGTCATGTGTTCGTCGTGAATTTCCCGTCATCGTGTGTTTGTGGGGCGGCTGGATCAGTCGGTGAGCGCTTGGTGTAAACAGACAAAAATCAAGGAGCATTGTCCAAGTTTTCTAGTCACTACAACGTCAGTAGCGAGTTTGCGTAGAGAAAGTGGCGGCCTCCATGGGTTTCAGTTAACAAGTTGCTAGCATACTTTACTTTTATACTGAACTACGCATTAGTGCTGCGCCGCACCACCATTGCTACTTAAGAAAAACGGATTAACTAGTTATATACACAGAGGTTGAGCTGCTACGTGAGCTTTTGCGATGACTGACCATGTGCTTGTGGCAGTCAGAAGGTAATTGAAGTCGCTCGAAATTGAAGTTAATGTATCCATATTGGTTTTAAGAGGTGTGTGTGATGATTGGTCAAAATTTCATTCAAATACATCTTAGAAGTCGTGGTTCATGGTACATCGCTGTCTCCCATCCAATCCATTCAACAATGTGGAAGCCAGGCAGTGACCGACCGCAGGAGAAGAAGCCCAAGGCCAAGGGCAATAACCAGAACAACGCGCCAATGAAGGGAGACGGTCTACCGCCGCGTAAATTGCAGAAGGCGCCTGCCAAGTTGTCGCAGAAGACACTGGCCATGAAGGTTTGTGTCTCATCCGCTAGTCGACTGTCATAGCTCTAACCTCTTTGTTGTCTGCCGCAGTTCATGCAGCGCAAGAAAACGACAGAAGCGCAGCGTATCGCCGCTGTGAAGGAGCAGCAAAAGCAGGACACGTGGGAGCCGGCACCCGAGGATGACGAGCAGCCTGACGCCGGCTCCAAGGTCATCTGCACACGCGACGTGGCCGATCCATCGTTGCCGCTGCTGTTCGGCCGTCGCTCCTTCGGTGGCTTCAATAAGGGCGTCGAGGATGAGTTCAAAGAGGCCTCCAGAGCGTTGCGCTTGGCAGCATCTGAGGAGAAGGAGCTGCGGGAAGAAGTCTCGGCTGAGGAGATGACGTCGCGTATGCTGAAGTACACGGGACTGGGGCGTCGCACTGGGGGCGGCAAACGCCCCAATGGTAACAAACGTCAGCGGAAATAAGCACTGCATCCTCTCAGGTTGATAAGTTATTGTCCAGACTGCCAATAGATCACTCGTCGTCACTGGCGTCCTCGTCACTAAAGTAGCTGTCTGTTTTCCGTTGAGGTCGACGACGCGCTGACGCTGCTGCGGATGTTGTAGGCGCCGAATACGCTAACAGCGAGATGGAGAGATTTTCGTCGTCAGAGCCCGTCGGCGGCGCTCTGTAGTAAGCATCCAATAATTCATTAGATAGACTCCTCATGACAGTCAGGATACAACGTACAGCATGTTGACAACGCCTTCGTCGTTGAAATAGTGCGAGCGCTCGTGTGGGTCGAACTTCTTCTTCTTCTTCTTGAGATTCTTCCTGCTGCTCTTGCCTCCTGTCGTCACAGGCCGCTCGCGAGTGCCCAGCACGTTGCGAGGACACTCGTACGACACGTGACCCAGTTCGCCACACTCGAAGCAGCGCTGGGACGTCGTGTACTTGCGCTTCTTGGTGAACTCCCGCGAGCGGCCGTTGTCTCGACTCAATGAGACTGCGAGCGTCATCCCTTCTAGTGGCATTTTGTCCATCTTGGCCACTGCTGTGGCGCAGTCCTCAGCTTGGGCAAACTGCACGAAGGCAACACCGCGACTGCGACGTGTCTGTTTATCACGCAGAACCAGCACACGCGCCAACTTCCCGAACGGCGCGAAGAGCTGCGCTACGTCGTTGGTGGTGTAGGCGTATGGTAGCATCGCAACGTAGGCTGTACATGGCGACAAGGTAGTGTCGCGTGCTTGACTCTGATCCATATTGGAGACTGACTCATGTACCATTGAATCGGTACATGACAGCAGTGCTTAGGTCCTAGGTCCGTGTGTATTAACCATACAATTCAGGCTGTGTGTGTACTGTTGTTCCGACGCTACAAGACTGAATCCTAGCGCAGTCCAAAACCCTCAGCTTGGTTGATCGCCAATAGGAGACGCTCTTTAAGCTTCTCGCGGCTGCTGTACTCTGGTAGCAGCAAGTGGTTGAAGCTGAAACACAAAATACACACATCGCGTTAGCTGGGATTCGAAACAACTTCAACACGTATCCGGACCAGGTGTGTGCAGTGGGAAGGCGGTCCGAGTCTGGCCCGTTGCGTGAGATGACGAATACGAGATTCGAGAGGCCGCGGATGGGCACGCGGTCGCTGCCTGTTGCGAATCGGAGCAGCTTCTTCTTGTCCTCAAGAGGAAGGGCGTGCACGATGACCCAGAAATTCCTGTCGTCGCAAAAAAGTTAGTCATTGCAATAATGGAACTCGCTATTCCACAGCTACGCACTGGATAATCTCGCTGTGTTCTGTGAACCCATCTTCGTAATGTGTAGCTTCCTCCAGAGCATTAAAGTCGAGCTCGCTGCTACCGCAAATCAGCAGCTGCAATTCCTCCCACCGGAACATGCTTAGCACCTCTCGATTGCAAACCTGATGGAAGCCGTGGTGGAACGCGGCGTATTGTCGAGAGACCGATTTGTTCAGTACGTAGTCTACGTACAATGCCACGTACTCCTCCCGATTGTCATTAGTCACTGGAATTAAGCTACCTCCGGGTTTCAGCTCCACGGTCTTCACCTCACCGAACACTTCGTATGAGTATTCAAAGTTGCGTTGGTAAACTCCCTCGACGTCGCCATTGAAATTCAGTAATTGCCGCAAACCGCGCCCGAGATCGGGCAGAGCCAACTCGAGATCCTCCAGTCCTAGTGTAACACCCATGAGTTTCTTGTATACAGTGTGTGGAAAACTCACGTCCAGAATGACAGCATTGTAGATCGCGAGACCCAACAGCGTACCAATGAGTTCAAACTCCATCGTGGCTTCCAAGGAGTCGCTGTTAAACCACAATGTTCGTGTGTCCTCGTCATAGGTAAACATGCCATAGGCTGGATCCAATAGCTGTCTAATAAGGATTTGGAAGAATTCCTTCTGCACACCACCCTCATCGATTCCTTCCTCGCCGATAAATTTCACTTTTAGGGGTTTCTTCAGCGTCTCTGCCGATGACGATAAATGCACCAATTGCTGCATCGCGTCCTCCACGATGTTTTCACGTCGTACCTTTAGTACAAGGTAAGGAGATGGACTCTCAATCGTCAAGATAGAGCGAGACAGTACAGCGTCTTGAGCCCGTGCACGCTGCTCAAGGTCAGAGTCAATCTGCAACACTTTGCTCTTGGAAGCTGCATCCAACACGAATGGGAAATCACAAAACGACATTTCCGAAAGCATACGTTCTGGCATTGCCTCCCGTTTGGCCTCGTCTTGCTCTCGTTCTTGCTCCTCACGTTCACGTACTGCCTCATTTTCCTCTCCATTCTGCTGTCGTCGACGTCGCTGCTCCTCTCGTTCCAACCGACGAGCGGTGTGTGTGGCTGCACGACGTTTCTTCCAGAAGATAATGGAACGCGAATAGTCTTGCACCATATCCACCTCTGAATTTATAGCGTCATTGTAGAACTCGTCGTACGTGGCAAATGGTTCCAGGCCATTAGCACGCTCTCGATTAACAACATGTAGCTCTGCAAGAACGCCACAGGCCGCATACACCAGATCCATTTTGCGTGAACCATAGAGACACACTGTGATTGCCTGCTGAAGAATATCCATAAGCCGATGTAATTCATCTGCCGAGAAGAAAGACATCCACTGCGCACGCACGAGAGTTTTGGCGTCTTGGGATAGGTAATAAAACAACCTGCAAAGTCCACCTACGACGTTCAAAAATCCGGATCAAACATTAACGGGTGTTCAAACAGCACCAAAAAAAAGCGTAGAGTTCGTGGGCCATGCCACGTCGAGCAGACGTTCCATGGCTGCGTCACCAGCATCTCCAGTGCATTTCGGAACGTGTTTTGCATTGCCTCGTGGTCACTTCCTGCCATAGCAGCCTCCAGTAACGAGAACACACGTCCCATCTGCTCTCGATCAATGCCCCACCACTGTGTCTTCGCGTCGTCCATCTGGGCATTCCCCTTGACGAATGCAGCATTCAGAGCGTCTGGATCTGAGAACACCTGATACACCAGCCTCTTCACCACTCGGTAGTCGTCAGTCTCCGCCGCCAACTTCAGAGCGCTCTCTAATTGCGTCCCCATTGGCGAGACAGATACAATTGCTTTACCATTCGAGTGAGACTTAGTAGACGTTGCTACAGGTTGCACAGCTGCAGGTAAAGTCTCCGTGATAGTCGTAGCGGCCAAGTCGCTTGTCACAGCGGACGTTGAGGTGGACGCCACCTCCTTGAGTGTATCCATCTCAATGTCCTCTTGACGTGATGCATCCTCCATCTTGACGTCCTCCGACGCATCACCTATCGGTTTGGCTCCATTCGTTGCGAGTTGCTGCAGCTCCAGCAGCGCACGCGCCACCGCGTCATTTGGTTCGAGACCTTGCGACAAGAAGCGCGCATACGACGTGCGGAATCGTTCCTGGAGCTGCTCCGAGTCTGTCTCCTCCATACGCGCTGGTTCTTCACCTTCTCCGTCAAATGGCAAATGTTTGTATAGATCTTTGAAGTGCGAATTGATGCTTGGTTTTAGCCAATGAAAGAGATACAACGACTGGATTGGCTGATATTGCGGCAAAGATGTTCAAGAACATCACGTGCACGACCGCGCAATCTGCACTATGCTCGACAGCATACAGTACGACATCTTCATCTCAATGTAGTGTGAACAGTCCTACGTCACGAGTACAGCTTGTTGTTGCTGACTAACATTTCCCAGCAAACCATACAAACTTCAAGTCGTATGTCTCATGCGGGTAGTCGGCATCTTTTCTGCCAATCCGATCGCACGGTCCTCTTCCGACACGTCGAAGCAGCTCAGAGCGGAATCGGAATCGCCATGGACGCCAAGATGCAGGCATGGCGCAAGAAGATGCCGAGCACGCGGCAATTGACGTCCACCATCAACCAACTCGTGCAGCAAAAGTCGGTGGCTGTGCTGTACACGCCAACAGAAGTGGAGCGCATCAAGCAGATGACGGAGATGATTGCGCAGGCCACAAGCGACTACGAGGCGGACGAGGACTGGGACCGCATCCTGCGCGTGGTAGACGCCCTGAGCAACATCAGCAATCGCGCCGTGTACGTGCACTCTCATTGGTTGATAATTCTCTCTACTGACGCTCGAGTGCAGCCTGAAAGAGTCGATTCGGTATCTCAAGCTGCGACTGGGCGACGCGTCGTCTCGTGTGGTGATTCTGGCCTTGACGCTGACGGAGTCTGTGGTCAAGAACTGTGGAGATCTCGTGCATCAGGAGATCGCCACGGAGAGTTTCATGGGCGAGATGGAGGCGCTCCACAGACTGCACGCCAACAAACGAGGACGGGACAGTATGGAGATCGCCAGTCGCGTGCTGGATATGATACAAGCGTGGGGTGAAGCTTTCCTGCCATTCCGTCATGAGTTTCCATTGTTTGTGGACACGTACCATAACATGAGGAAGAAGGGGATCAAGTTTCCAGACCAGTACGACGAGTCCAAAGTGCCAGTGTTGACACCGCCTGATGCGTCGGGACGATCGACTGCGTCCAACCAGACACTTGGATCCATTGACACGTCGTCCTACTCCAATACAAGCAGCGGACTTGGTGGTTTATCCACGCTAGAGTTGTATCGCGTTGCCACGAATGTATCGGAAATGTTTGAAGACATGCTCTTCGAGGCGCAGAAAGATGCAGCTGCAATTGGTAATCACGGTGTGATGGAAGAATTGGCTGTAGAAGTGAGGGAAATTGTGCACAGGATGGAAGGAGCTATCCCGATAGCCGTTGTGGAAGAGGATGAGGTGGGTTATTGTAATTTAGGGACAACTTTCATTAAGGTGGAACTGATCTCGCTATCGTTTCTGTACTAGAACCTTGAAAAATATCTGTCGATCAACGATGAACTTCACGCTGCGCTGAAAAAGTATGACGAGTTACTAGCAGAAAATCAAAGCACCATAGATGGGACTCATGCAAAACCCAAGAAGAATGGGTCAGATGAGCTTGATCTCATTGATCCGTTCGGCCTAAAGGATGATTTCTCACCAAAAGGCAACCAAGATAACCAGGACTCGAACGACGATGATCCGTTTGCAGATTTCATTCGTGCACGGTCTGGATCCAAGAAGGAAACTAAGGAACACGTCAAGCATTCTGCTGTGGAGAACTCGAAGCCTGAAGTTGAGAGAAAGGTTAATCATAAGATATCACACCCAGTTGAAGAGGATGACCCTTTTGCGAGCTTCGTGCAGCAGCGGGCGACCAAGATTTTGAGTAGTAGCAACCAGGAGGTTGAGAAGGAGACGACGCCAGCCCCCTTAGCCCAGACCAAGGACTTGATTGACCTGTGGGATGGTAAGTTATATTCATGCATTGTGCGGCATGTTCGGATTAACTTACCAGTGTTTGGTATCCCTTCAGCGACCTCAACTCCTGATCTAACCCAACCAGCATTAAAACCTGACATTTGGTTAAGAGATGATCTCTTAAGCAGTTCGAAACAGCAAGCTGTTTTGCCTGTTTTATCGAAGTCACCGGCCCAGGATCCATGGAGTGGTAAGCTTGTCTTTCTCCGATTTCTCACCGTTCAAGTCCAACTTCTAACTAACTGTTGTCGTAGGCAATAATTCATTTTCAAAAGCAGCAGCTACAGTGTCATCACTTCAAGGTCCTTCTAGCACAACCAGCAGCACCTTTGATACAAGCTCCAGTGACCCCTTTGATGTGCTAGATTTCTCGACCAAGGTTCACTAATGGTTGTATTGTCTTCTTAATTTTCACTACTAAGTGCTTTTGCTGGTTGCGCAGGCTTCGACCTCAGCGCACACCGCAGAGAACCCGTTCCACAGCCTTCAGATCCCTCCGTCCCAACCTCAGCAATGCACCCACCCTGCTTCATTTAACCCCTTTGATTTCTAGATGGACAAGCCTTATGGTGTTGATGGTGTAGAAGGCTCAACACATTTGCTGTTGTTGTATGCTGTGGCCCATGTATACATAACTACGAAATACAGATAAATTGCCAACAAAAGTGAAGTCAAGAATTAGCACAAGAACGGTCTCAAGTCAAGAGAAATTAGCAGACTTAGATATGCATTGTGATGAAGGTGATCGACCCGACTGGTTGAGGCAAGACGCCACTCAACCACACGCAATCGTCATCTTCGGCTGCCCTTCATTTGGCATTCTTGCTGGCGTGCTTCTGTGCCTCCTTGAATCCAGGCATCTCACGCTCACCTCCAGTAGTCCCATGCTTACCGTGCTTCTTAGCCGTTCCAGACGCAGTCTTGGCCGCCTCCGACGCCTTCGCGCCGGTTTGCTTAGCAGCTTCCCAACCCTTTTCCGTGGTTGTCTCTTCTTGAGACTTGGTCGGCTCCTTGGGCTTTACCGTCGTCGCCTCCGCCCGAGCGCCCATCTCTTTGGCTGTGTCGGCTGCCGATTCAAGCTGCTCTTTGGTCTTCTCCTTCACATCGCCAGCCTTCTCAACTGCTTGCCCAACAACTCCTTTTGACTGTTCCTTCGTTTCGCCTGCTTTCTGCTGGGTCTTGTCCTTCATCTCACCCGTTTTGTTCGCAGCTTTGCCGGCTGTGTCTTGAGCCTCATCCTTAGCTTGGCCTGCGGTCTCAGCAGTCTTTTCCTTGGCCATTTCAGTTTTGTCCTTAGTCATGTCTACTGCCTCACTAGCCTTGCCCTTCGCCATCTCCTTCGCCTCATCAGCCTTCTCTTCGGTCTTCTCCGTAGCCATACCAGCTTTCTCTTTACCCTTCTCATATACTTCATTGAAACTTGACTGCACCTCATTCTTCTTCGCCGCTGCAGCTCCGGTCATGGTAGCTCCCTTCGCCTCGATACTTTGAGCCGTATCCGAATGTTGTGCAGCAAGTTTGGCATTATGCAGCGTCTCCGAGATGTAGTTGACGCTTTCAGTCACCATGTCCACAGTGGTTGAAGCCACCTTGCAACCAAGGCCGCCAGTGATCTTCGTGTCCACCTTTGCAGCAGTGGCTGTCACGCCCAAGCGTGCGTCCAACTCGCGCACCTTCTGAACGACTCCACCAGCCTTGTCAGTCACGCCGAGCTTCTCATCACTAAATTCGGCAGCACGCACAGCCTCGCCTACAGCTACTTGAGCACCGGCTTGAGCTTGACCAGCCACATTTCCAATGGTGTCACGCAACTTCATCAACTGCTCGTTCGTTGTCTCCATAGCGTCGGTTGCGCGTTGACGTCCAGTGTTCACCCAATGATGCAGGGTGTCCACAGCCTGTTGGCCTCGTGAGCCGGTGTACTTGTTATCGTACGTGACAGCTTGCTTCTGCAGGTCATCGAGAGATTCACGGACGGCTTTCATACCATCGATTGCCACTGGAACCGAGCGCTCCGACAGGTCCTGGCCCTGCGTCTTTAACTTCTGCGTTGCCGAACGCGATGCATCCAATGCCGACTTCAGATACGCTCCAGCAGACTCGACGTTCGGGTGTTCCTTATCGTATTCCTCGACACGCTTGGTTAACTGTAAACGTAGAACAACGGTCAGTCATGTTCAAGCACCAAAGACCAGCTCGATGAACGCACCTCCGTCAAGTACGAGTCGGCCTTCTGGGCGGTGTCGTGAATCTGTTCCTTGGCGTGGTCGATGTCCTGTTGGTGGGTCTCCATCTTCTTTTGCAGGTCAGCCATTCGGTTTGATTTGTCTTCTGGTCGATGTCTTGGTCAAGCGGTAAATCGCGCAATGAAGAGAGGTGATACTCACCGTTGGGCCCAGAGTTTCCGCGATTCTTGTGCACGCACCTCGTCCCAGCGGTGGTGGGTGTGAGTACTCGACAATTGACACTCTTCGACAACGGTCGGGCTTTCGCTGGGCTTCGTAGGAACAAGAGAGAAGAGGTGTATTTTTCTCTACGCGAGTGACAAAGGATAATGGAAGTTAAGATTTCACGTAATATGAAGCATAGACCTCTTCTTTCGTAAGCCTACTTCTTGCTGGAGTCGTCCGTGCCCTGGAACGCACTAGTGACGTAGTCCAGCGACGACGACACCGCACCCGTAGCACGCTCCATCAACGTGGGGCCTTGGTCGTCCGCTGGCTTGAACTTGTCCGACGTATCCGACGCCTTGTTGGAAATGCCATCAGAAGCGTTTGAAGCCTGCTCTGCCATCGCCTTCTTGGTCGCCGTGAACTGGTTCTGCAGTGCCTCGAAGCCGTGGAATGTCGACTCTCGAGTGGAATTGACCAGTGACGAGATGGAGTCCTGCCATGACGATAGCGTGCTGGAGCCATTGTCCTTGGCGTTGTCCACGCTCGCGTTGATGGAGTCGCGCATGCGCTGGTCATAATCCTGTGCGGATTTGCCCAGGTTGTCGAGCGCCGATCCTGCTTGATCCATGGAGCGTTTGGCCGACTCGACTACAGCGTCTGACGCGTTGTTGCCGCTAGCCCTAATGTCTTCGCTCGATCGCTTGAGTTGATCCACGGACGCTCTGGCGCCGTCCATGGCGGACTGGAAGTACGACGTGGCCGTGTCCTTCGACGACTTGTGCGAGTTGTCGTAGTCGGTGAACTTGCTCTTGAGTGAGTCGAGGTAGCTTGATGCTTCATTGGCGCCGTTCTGCATCATCTCCTGGAGCTTGGAAACCTCCTGCTGGGTGGTGCTGGAAGAGTTGGTGTTGTCGGAGATAGCCATGGTGGTTGAGTCGAGTTGAGTCGTGTTGAGTTTGTCTTGAGTGCTTGCAATCAAAAGTTGAAATGAAAAGCGAGCAGGTATCTGTCGACCATGTTTGACACGCACTTCATCTTACTGGTACTCGTGAAGGACGCCATAGGCAGCCATCTATATTATTTTTGATGGCTGCGATAAAATGTATCACTGAGAAATCTGTGCGATACAAGCGGCCGTTAACGGAGCTTGTAATGGACCGTTGTCATGCCGGTCAAACTTGATGGTCCGTCGTATGCAGTTGGCCTGGTGCTCCGGTCCATTTCCGTATTTACCGCCTCCACGTCAAATGACGAGCACCATCGACCCCCACGCTTTTGCGATCGCCATTGAGCTGACCAAGCAGATATCGACTGACGGTGCGTTCGTGGACGAAGACAGTGATAGTGTCGACGACGACGACAACGTGCACAATTTGGGCAACGAACTCGAGGGCGACACGTTTAACAGTGAAGGAGTTCAAGTGTTTTGTGAAGCGCTATCTGACAATGTCGACCCTCCAACGGGGACTGAGCACACAATAGACGCGGCTACAGTGCATGGCCTGAATCGGACGTTGAGCTGGTGGTCGCTGATCGAGCGCATGGTGGACGTCTCACCAGAGGATTTATTGGCGCTGAAATGGTAAATACGACGGCAGTATGGTGCAATGATGCATGTACAGACTCGAAATGAGTACAATCGATCACGTTAGTTTTGTAAACTGAATTTGAACAATAATGGTTGAAAATAATTGCATATCAGTTCTAACCTTTTAAATTAGCGTTGAACATCCAGTTGTCGAGACTTATCTTCAGGTCTAGCATCGACACCTTACTCCACCATGCAGTAAGTCGCCGAAATTAGGTAAAAGATCAGATGCACAACTTTTCCAGTACAAAGCCGTGCTGTAGCACGAAGAAGCTCTGAAATTTGAAAAGGAGAAATGGCGCTATTCAACAACTGAATCCGTCATACCTATAAAATTCGCGAAGTAGTATATCAAAATCAATCAATCAATTGGAATAGGGGGAGTCGAACCATGCAAAAACGTGCTCAATTTTCTCGCTGACTTCTGCTTATTTTTCCAATGATTTTCTGCTCAATTTCAAAACAAGCCGGCTGATATTGAAAATAAGCAGTCTGAAAAGATAAGCAGTTCCCTCTCCCTCCCCCTTTACATGCAAGCATCGTTAGTGAATCGCCATTGGCGAGCACTTTCATCTCTTCGCCTTCCATGTAAGAAGCAGACTCAACTCATTGAGTCGAAGTCTTAACCTAACAGCTACTATGAGAGCAATGTAACAGCTCTTAGCTGCTACTCAACTAGTCTTGTTAGTCTTGCAGAGGTCGTGAACACTTTTAGGTCGAACACCGTACTCGCCCCACTTAGCAAATTTGGGATTGCGGGAGTTCTACCGAAGTGAACCCCGTTAAGAAAAAGCGTTGTACAAAACTACACTAAGTAATACTGGGCGGGTGACTTGACTACAGGAATCTGCGTCGATAAACAACGCCTGATATATATAAGTTTACAGGGTGTATGATGCAATCGCGGAATGAACAAAAATAGGAAAACTGCTTATGTATTGATTTTAGTTCCGCAAGAACTTGGCCCAAACTTTGTGGATCATGTTTCATTAGAACGCTTACCGAGTTGACCGCCAGTAACCTAATTATCGGATAATTTGCCGGGTCCACCATGTGGACCCGCTAGGACGTTTGGTTAATAGCTACAAACCTAAAACATAGAGAAAAGTCAACTCTTCTGGAAAACAGTTGGCCCTTCGAAGGTGAATCATTTTCACGCGAACAACATCGCAACCCGTGAAAGGGTAATTCGTTTGGAAATATAGTACCCCATTCACCGATGTACCCAATCCATCGCGTGCTTACATACAAGGACCAAGTCAAAGCACCTAGCCAGTACACTCGTGGCAATACGACGACGTATTTCGCCTTAGCGTTGCCACTAACTTCGCCACAACGCTAAAGCGGTGCTAACCAACTATCATGTTCCGTTCACTCCTCTACAAGAGCAAAGTGGAGAATGTTATTGCCAAGCCCAGCACAATCTCATCCACATGCAGCTAGGACTATCATAAAAAGTCTAGCACAGGAGAAATACCGTGCCAAGAAGCGTAGACGCCGGTCAGCGGAATTGGGAACCTGGGAAGGCGATGCCAGCGAAGACGCTTTGACACAACTTAGCCAGGCATTCTAAAGCGGACTTTGTCTTCGGTATTTTGTTGATGCCTACCATAATCGCGAAAAGCATTGTATTTCTTTTGTCGTTATGCTTGTTTCGAGCGAGTTACCTTTTATCGATTAAATTAGCTTTTCACGAATTGCCGTTTCGTTCGCCGAACAGCAGTTCTCCAACGTGTTATCTATCGGTTTGCACAGATTCTTACTAGTTCGGTAGCGATGGGATAATTAACTAGTTGGCATCTAACTAGCCAAGTGACCTATTCATAGTGTGAGAGTGGTCTTTTCGATGATGCCTGCCTTCTCATCCCAAGTGAGGCGGATGCGCTTATTAGGTATCTTGTACATGTCGGATCGGATGGTGCTTAAGCGAATTAGTGCAAACGCAATTAAGCAGACCTAGAAATTGAGCGGGTGGTGATACAAGATAGCAGAACTGGCGGCTATATTCAAAAACTGTCCAAACAGTAAATATTTGGATGTGATTTGACGACTGCCTTGCTTTCTTTACTTCAGTACCTTGCTCATCTCCGTTGAAGTTGGCAACATATAAAGTTTATCAGGTTATTGGTTGTGACCCCGTTGTTTATTGACGCAGATTTCTGTACAGGTTTCTGAGAATTACACAGTACAGTTCTCATACAATGACACGATCAAGCTAGTTATATTCATGCGTATCCGCTGTCGAAAACGTGAGATTGGCATAGAGGCACGAAAAGTATCGACAAGGAAACTAGTGGTTTTAGGGAGACGTTCTCGAGAAGCAAGCTAGCGGTACGACTGCACAAGCAGCAAAACGTCAGATAGATCCTCTACTTCGGCAAATAGAAGCTAATTTTCGTTTCCGATGTCCTGGTTGTCTTCTTCCTCGAGTGTGGCAACGACCAGCACATCTACTACCTCACGCAGGAATCGTTGGAGGAGAAGATGGAGAATTCTCGTTTAAATACGAATTATAGGCAATACCGGTAATGAGCGATCAGGATCGACCCCCCTACGCTGTTTTCTGCTTACTTTCGAGTGTTTTTCTGCTTATAAATTCGGCACTCCCTTGCTCACTTATTTTGGCCATTTTTGGAGGTTCGACTCCCCCTAATATGTACTATTTAATAATTCTGAAATTTATTTCAGATATATATCCTGAAAGAATTTCCTTTGTATTTGAAAAGTTCCCTTACAAATGTCAAGTTAAGCGAAAGTGCCTAGAATTAAGTTGCATGAAGCACCTAGAACATCAATATGCTGTGAGTAGAAGAGCGTACCGGTACTTGTAATGAATAACGAATTAAAGTTGCCGACATCGTCTGATCGTGCATGACATGACATCGAACACTTACTTTCAACTACCTGATATCTCACTACACACCACTTTTTTCAATAAAGCTGTAGAACACTCACGTCTTGTACAGAAGGTCGTAAATACACGGGAAGGACATGAGTTAGGTAAACTTAAATAATACATATTCCAATTGATTGATTGATTTGATATACTACTTCGCGAATTTTATAGGTATGACGAATTCAGTTGTTGAATAGCGCCATTTCTCCTTTTCAAATTTCAGAGCTTCTTCGTGCTACAGCACGGCTTTGTACTGGAAAAGTTGTGCATCTGATCTTTTACCTAATTTCGGCGACTTACTGCATGGTGGAGTAAGGTGTCGATGCTAGACCTGAAGATAAGTCTCGACAACTGGATGTTCAACGCTAATTTAAAAGGTTAGAACTGATATGCAATTATTTTCAACCATTATTGTTCAAATTCAGTTTACAAAACTAACGTGATCGATTGTACTCATTTCGAGTCTGTACATGCATCATTGCACCATACTGCCGTCGTATTTACCATTTCAGCGCCAATAAATCCTCTGGTGAGACGTCCACCATGCGCTCGATCAGCGACCACCAGCTCAACGTCCGATTCAGGCCATGCACTGTAGCCGCGTCTATTGTGTGCTCAGTCCCCGTTGGAGGGTCGACATTGTCAGATAGCGCTTCACAAAACACTTGAACTCCTTCACTGTTAAACGTGTCGCCCTCGAGTTCGTTGCCCAAATTGTGCACGTTGTCGTCGTCGTCGACACTATCACTGTCTTCGTCCACGAACGCACCGTCAGTCGATATCTGCTTGGTCAGCTCAATGGCGATCGCAAAAGCGTGGGGGTCGATGGTGCTCGTCATTTGACGTGGAGGCGGTAAATACGGAAATGGACCGGAGCACCAGGCCAACTGCATACGACGGACCATCAAGTTTGACCGGCATGACAACGGTCCATTACAAGCTCCGTTAACGGCCGCTTGTATCTGTGACGATCTCAGGCCAGCCAAACGGAGGAAGCAGTCGTTGGCGGCCTTGACGAAGAGTTGAGGTCGGAGGCGGTGGCGAGTCGGAGGCGGAGTCGAGTGGGCAGCGGCGGCGCTGCAGTCGTGATCTTGCTGGAGGAGTTGACTTGTACAGAAGAGGAAAATTGAGAAGTGATTGATTGAGTTAGTTTTGTTGGCGCTAGCAGTAGTTGTCTCGCAACCAACGATCCTGGGTGACTAGACCTGCACCCAAGTATCCAGGTCCTATCCTAAAAACTATCTTTCTCAAATCCTACTGTTATCTTTCTCTGCCAATGAAATCCTGCGAAGCCTCGGCGTGGCTGAACCAGAATTTTCCCATAGCGTCCCATAATCAAAATATCCGGATGGTAACTGGAATGTTGCCAATCCTGAGGATTTACATCCAATGAAAAGACGTATAAGAACTGTTGAAGTGGCAACTGCAACCACATATAGCCAATAGACTCGTAGACATATGAAAATGTAAAAATTCAAGATTACGCTGAGCCATAGTAATCTGGCCAGCTGATCTTAAAATTTGGCGTAGTGGCTGTATTGACCACTACGTCACATGACCTCCTTTCGAGAAAGCACCACCTCCTAAAAGGGCTTCTCTCTTTTCTTGGATTTCCAATAGAGGTCGATGAGTCCTGGGATCTGTTTCAGGTTCTCAACTGGTTCCCATGTTGCGTCCTTCTTCGTTTCACCGAGCCACCAAATCTGGTACTGCATCTTTCCCTTGCGCTTGCGGTGGTTAACTACAGATTCAACCAGTTGTCCTTCCGTTCCATCGGCTAGCACAACCTTGTTCACCTTCTGTCGGCGCTTTGGATCTTTGCGATACGGTTTCAACAGTGACGTATGGAAAACTGGATGCAACTTCAGGTTCTTCGATAATCCCAACTCATACGAGTCACGAGATACCTTCTTCTGGACAGGAAATGGCCCAATGAACCTCGGAGCTAACTTCTTCGATTGTGTGTACCCCTTATGACGGATATCCAAATTCTTTCCGTCTAGTAACACCATGTCGCCAGTTTTGAAGTCTTGGACAAGTCTGTTTCTGTCGTAATAATACTTCATGCGCTCTTGGGCTTCACTCATACGGTCTTGCGCGACCTTGAGGAAGGCTTCTTGTCGGAGTAAAAACTCTCTTGCTGCTTTCTCCAACTTCTTGAATTCCGGATCTGACACTACATCGTCGGGCATGTATGGAATATACCCAAGATCCGCTTCAAACGGTGACATACCAATCGTAGCATGCACACGTCGATTGTAGGCAAACTCTGCCATATGAATAAACTCATCCCAATCGCTCTGGGCTGGGTTAACGACTCCTCGAAGATAATCTCCGATAAAACGGTTTGTACGTTCCGTTTGTCCATCCGTCTGTGGTCTAAACGCTGATGACAGGTTATGCTGCGTTCCCATAGCAGTTATGACAGCCTGCCAAAACTTGGACGTAAATTTGGAGTCACGATCGGACACAATCGTCTTCGGAAGACCATGATCTTTTACATAATTCTTCATGAAAACATTCGCAGTATCTTCTGCGCTGTCCGTCGTCTGCGTTGCAATGAACTTAGCACGCTTGGTCAATCGATCCACGATGACCATGATGGCGTTATAACCATCCTTGCTGGAAGGTAAGGACACAACGAAATCCATCGAAATGTCGATCCATCTACCTCTTGGTACATCCAGCGGTTGAAGTAATCCCGGCGGTTTCACTTGTCTCGCCTTGTTGCGCTGACACATTTCACAAGTGTTGCAATAACGCTGGATATACTTCATCATTCTCGGCCAATAGTACTTCTCTCGTACTGCGACGTAGGTCTTGTAAGATCCGGGATGGCCTGCTGCTACTGTATCATGGTTCTCGCAAATGACACGGTTTCTCAGATCTTCGTCATCTGGAATATACAATCGCGGACTTTCATCTTCACCAGTCTGATAGTATAAAACACCATCATTGAGCGAGTAATGCGGAACGTTGTCTCCAAGCTTAAGCGTCTTAATAATCCGCTGTAAGTCCTTGTTCCACGCATACATCTTCTTTGCGGACTGTGCCACGGTCATATTGTTTGCTACCATGGTTGCCACAATTTCACGGTTTTGGGCCGTATCAAGAAGTTCCTGAAGGCTTACTTGCGCAGCCTTATGCTCGAACTCAGGGTTTCTTGATAGTGCGTCTGCGACTACATTCGTTTCCCCTGGGATCCACTTGAACATGGGTCGAAACTCCGCGAGTTCATTGAACCACCGCGCAATGCGTCGATTCGCTGTCTTCTGCGTAAGAATCATCTCGATGCTCTTATGATCTGTTTCAACAAGGAAGGGCTTGTCCAGTAGATATACACGCCATGTCTTCAGCGCATGCATGATTGCGAGTAGTTCTTGTTCGCGCACTGGGTAATTCAGCTCTGCAGGTTTCATTTTCCGGCCCGTAAAGGCAACTGGATGTTCCAACTCTCCCTCCTTTTGAAATAAGACCCCCCCAATTGCAAAATTTGAGGCGTCCATTCGAATGCCGAAGGGCTTGGTGACATCAGGAAGACGGAGAACCGGAGGTGATGACAAGCGCTTCTTTAACTCATCAAAACACCGTAGTTGGTTCTCATCGAGTTCGATAGCATCTCGAGAACGTTTTCCCTTGATACATTCATGCAAAGGGCCTGCGAATTGCGCAAAATCCTTGCAGAATCTCGAAACGTAAACAGTTGTCCCAAGAAAGCTTTCCATTTGCTTCTTGGTCTTGGGAACTGGCCAATCTGCGATAATCTTCACCTTGTCTGGGTCCATTCGAACGCCGTTGCGTCCGACGAAGTCGCCTAAACATGGAATCTCATCCACGCAAAATTGGCATTTGGACAGTTTGATGTAAAGTTTCTGTTCTTCACATCGCTTCAATACTCTGTCCAGCGCGGCAATATGCTCGTCGACATCTTCACTCTTGGTGTACACGTAAATGTCGTCGAAGTAAATCCGCATGACATCACGTAAGTCCCTGAAAACCTTTTGTAATAACCTGTTAAAGGTCCCTGGGCTGCCACTGAGTCCCATGGGTGTGACGAGATATTCAAAAAGACCGTCTGGAGTCGAAAAAGCAGTGAAGGGTATATCTGCTTCTCGTAACTTGACTTGGTAATAACCCCAGAGTAAATCCATGCACGAGTACCAATAGCTGCCGGCCATCGCATCAAAGGTGTCTTCTTTGCGAGGCATCGGAATGGCCGGTAAAACCGTAGCTAAATTCAACTGACGATAGTCGTGCACAATTCGCCAACCAACTGGTTTTTTCACACAGAAAGTCGGTGCACAAAAGGCTGACGTACTCGGTCGAATGATGCCAGCTTGAACCATCTCTTTGGTCCATTCCTGTATCGTTTTTCTCTGATCAGGACTTTGGCGCCATTGTTTGACCGAAATAGGCGTAGTACCAGGTTTGAGCAAAATCTCATGCTCAATACCTTCTCGTACTGGCGGTGTCTCATTCGGAAGTTCCGTACGGAAAACCGTATCCGCATACTTCAGTAGCGTCTCATACGCCGGATTGCCCTTGAGAGCATCCCATCCTTGACTCTTGAAGCGTTCAGCCTTCTCCGAATCATGCGGATTGATTACAAACACTGCTTCAATATCCTTGTTCCTACGCAACATTTGCTGGAACTGGTTGGACGAAATAATCTTCGTTCGCCCAAACTGGCCGTTGTGACCATGCTGCCGATAGTAGTTGAAGATCTCGCGGCTCTGCGCAATTCTGGCACGGCGTTGTCCTGCCACCCAACGGGCTGGACGTGTCTTCGGCAGTCTCAACTTCACAGTCTGCGTGTTCTCCACGTTAATGCGAGGTGCAATCTGTCCAGTACTCCAGTCGATATCAGGGTTCTGCTCCCGCAGCCACATCATGCCTAAAACGACGTCCTTTTCCTCAGGAACAGGCATGACTTGGAATGTTCCCGTTGTCAAGGGAAATCCTGGTAACTGTAGAGACATCTCTACAGTCCGACGTGGACGATGCACAACTTGATCATAACCGAGATCAACTTGCATCATGTCACCTTCAGTGACATCCAACTCAAGCTTCTTCACTAACTCCTCAGTTACGCCGTTCAGGCTACTGCCGTTGTCAATGAATATCGTGACGGGCCTCTCTTGGTCTTCCGTCTTGAATGCTCGAGCTTCAGCCTCTAGGATCGCATACACTGCGCCCTGCATATACCGATTCGCTTCAGTACGTTTCGGCTGACTACAATCTGGAGAAATGTGACCAACCTTGCCACAATTTCTGCATGTAGCTTTCTTCTTCCAATCATCGTTCGCGCCTTTCTTCTTTTCGTAATGCTTATTGTTCTGCTGTTTCGATTTAGGCGGACGATGCCCCGAGCTTGACGATCCTTGCGAACCTTTCGCAGGAGCTCTAGGGGGTTTTCCCGAGTAGTGTGCAAACTCGAAATTCGACGCAATTTCAATGGCTTCTTGTAGCGTTGATGGACTCTCTTCTTTGATCTTCTTTGCTGTTTCTTCACGTAATCCGTTCTGAAAAAAGAAACGTTTCTCCAACTCACTGATCGCCAATTCTGTCTGCGACAGTAAGTCTTGAAACTTAGAGACCTACTCGTGAATAGTCTCGTTCTGTTTGAGACGAAACAGTCTCTCACGAAGATCATACTCGAAGTCCCTAGGTCGAAAGCGCGTGCGCAGTTGTTGTTTAAACAACGACCACGTGGGAGCCTTATTCGCTCTCTCGCACTCGGTTATAAAAGCGCGATACCAGTTCAACACTGACTTGCCTAAGTTGCTGGAGATTATCGTTACGAAACCAGACGAATCGGCCTCCATTAACTCACGTCTGCTTGCGTAGTACTGCTCGGTGGCGAAGATCCACAACTCGATATCTTCGCCGTATTTGCCTTCATACATCGGCGGGTCCTTCTTCTTCTGATCACCCCGCGCCGCCATCAGATACTCGAACCTTGCGTTAGCTTGCTGCATTTGCGCTTGCAGCTGAGCTTGCATCTGGGCTTGGGCGGCTTGCTGCTGTTGCGTTATAAACACTAGCAACTGCTGCATTGACATCGCATCAGGGCCTGAAGCTTGGGTAGTATGTGCAGCCGGAGCCGCAGTGTCCGCCGGTGCTTCTGTACTTGGTCGTGATGCATCTGCATCACTCGGCGCATTCATTCTGCTTTGCTGCCGAGGACGAGGGTTCGGGGACGGGCGCTCAGCGGCACGGCTTCTTCTTTGAGCCATAACTGCTGGACTTCTCAGCGCGTATTGATAAGGTCTACCGAAACCCCAATGAAGAAGAAGAAAAGAAAAGAAACTACTTTTTTTGTTTCTTAAGTCTACGCTTCTTGTCGAGCTGGATGGAGTGGTCGAAAGTTCCTTCCAGGATAGTCTGCGTCTGGCTTATACGATGTTTTAGCAGTTCAGTCGTATCGTGCAAGACGTTCCTGGCGTTGGAGTCCTTGCAATCTGGAATTTCGTTCCGGATGAGTTGAACGATCTTGAGCTGCTTCTGCGTCGTCAACCACAAGTCCTGGCGTAGTTTGTCGAGCGTGTCACTGCGGGTCGTCAAGGACTTGGTGTCGTTGATAAACGGTGCTTCGGGTTGGCGAGTCTTTCGCTTACCCATGCAAGAATGCCGGCTAAAACAAGTTCAGTAGCAACGAGTGTAGATCAAGCGAAACCAAGTGTGAACTACTCAGAAGTTATTCTCCGCAGTAACCAAGGGGGGATTAGCCGAAGCGTTATACCCTTTAACCCAAGGAATGGAGTTCTGAATGTGCTGAACACACCTAGTACGCAACCACACCAACGAACCACCGAACGTTAAAGCTCGTGCTTAGAGGCAATACCAGTCTTCGACTCTTGAACTTGAACCGAAGCTTGACACGTCAAGTGCTACTATGTGACGATCTCAGGCCAGCCAAACGGAGGAAGCAGTCGTTGGCGGCCTTGACGAAGAGTTGAGGTCGGAGGCGGTGGCGAGTCGGAGGCGGAGTCGAGTGGGCAGCGGCGGCGCTGCAGTCGTGATCTTGCTGGAGGAGTTGACTTGTACAGAAGAGGAAAATTGAGAAGTGATTGATTGAGTTAGTTTTGTTGGCGCTAGCAGTAGTTGTCTCGCAACCAACGATCCTGGGTGACTAGACCTGCACCCAAGTATCCAGGTCCTATCCTAAAAACTATCTTTCTCAAATCCTACTGTTATCTTTCTCTGCCAATGAAATCCTGCGAAGCCTCGGCGTGGCTGAACCAGAATTTTCCCATAGCGTCCCATAATCAAAATATCCGGATGGTAACTGGAATGTTGCCAATCCTGAGGATTTACATCCAATGAAAAGACGTATAAGAACTGTTGAAGTGGCAACTGCAACCACATATAGCCAATAGACTCGTAGACATATGAAAATGTAAAAATTCAAGATTACGCTGAGCCATAGTAATCTGGCCAGCTGATCTTAAAATTTGGCGTAGTGGCTGTATTGACCACTACGTCACAGTATCGCACAGATTTCTCAGTGATACATTTTATCGCAGCCATCAAAAATAATATAGATGGCTGCCTATGGCGTCCTTCACGAGTACCAGTAAGATGAAGTGCGTGTCAAACATGGTCGACAGATACCTGCTCGCTTTTCATTTCAACTTTTGATTGCAAGCACTCAAGACAAACTCAACACGACTCAACTCGACTCAACCACCATGGCTATCTCCGACAACACCAACTCTTCCAGCACCACCCAGCAGGAGGTTTCCAAGCTCCAGGAGATGATGCAGAACGGCGCCAATGAAGCATCAAGCTACCTCGACTCACTCAAGAGCAAGTTCACCGACTACGACAACTCGCACAAGTCGTCGAAGGACACGGCCACGTCGTACTTCCAGTCCGCCATGGACGGCGCCAGAGCGTCCGTGGATCAACTCAAGCGATCGAGCGAAGACATTAGGGCTAGCGGCAACAACGCGTCAGACGCTGTAGTCGAGTCGGCCAAACGCTCCATGGATCAAGCAGGATCGGCGCTCGACAACCTGGGCAAATCCGCACAGGATTATGACCAGCGCATGCGCGACTCCATCAACGCGAGCGTGGACAACGCCAAGGACAATGGCTCCAGCACGCTATCGTCATGGCAGGACTCCATCTCGTCACTGGTCAATTCCACTCGAGAGTCGACATTCCACGGCTTCGAGGCACTGCAGAACCAGTTCACGGCGACCAAGAAGGCGATGGCAGAGCAGGCTTCAAACGCTGCTGATGGCATTTCCAACAAGGCGTCGGATGCGTCGGACAAGTTCAAGCCAGCGGACGACCAAGGCCCCACGTTGATGGAGCGTGCTACGGGTGCGGTGTCGTCGTCGCTGGACTACGTCACTAGTGCGTTCCAGGGCACGGACGACTCCAGCAAGAAGTAGGCGACGTAGAGCTCGTCAAGACAGTGCATTTTCATCAACTCTAGGATTCCTAACCAACAATTATCGTGCTTTATTTCATGTTGAAGTTTTCTAACAGAGTCAAAGGTGCTACATCGTCCCTCGAAATAATCCAAGCCAGGTGGGTTTGGAAACGGAGGAACTCGTTGCTTCAGCTAAATTAGTCGATACTTGGGATGCTGCTTGGAATTGGTGGACTTTGGCTCAGTCCAAGAGGAAGGAACTACGAAGTACGAAAATAACTGCGTTCAAGTGCTCAGTTTGCTGCCACTCCTGCTTCTCCGTCAGCTGCAGCACCTGCCTCGGTCATTCCAGTAGCGACTTAATTCGAGTTAAACCATGTCGAAGAAAGGTGGTAATGAGATCGAAACGCTTGTGAAGGTGCTGGAGAAGGGCAACAAGGACAAACGCGACATTGTCATTGACGACATCATCTCGAACCCCATTTCCTGTGGCTATCTGCTCGACTTTTGTCAGAAACAAGTACGTCGTCTTGAAACTAACTGGTTGGTGACCATCGAGTACTGATGTTGTTGTCATTGTGCAGTATTGCGCTGAGAACCTCAATTTCTTCATGGCTGTCGACAAGTTTAAGGATGAATGTGGTCTACTGGACTTCCGCGACCCGGAGTCGGTGCAGTCATGCAAAGAGATGGCCGACCAAATTTGGGCGGATTTCCTGTCGTTGAATTCCCCCAACGAGGTGAGTCTGCCGTCTGACGATCGAGAACAAACCCAGGAACGCATGAAGCGACCTGGTGAATTTCGTGCCAAGCTCTTCGACGTTGCGATGCAGGATGCCATTAAGACTCTGCAAAAGGACACACTCAATCGCTTCCTCAAGGCGCAGCAGTACACAGAGATGGCGAATAAAGTCTCAGCTGTGCACGAGATGATTGTCAAGAGGGTGTTCGACTCGGACAACTCGTATCAGGTCGACATGCCCACAGTAACGACACTCACAGACGAGAAGATCGCAAAAGGGAACTTTTCGCTGGATGACATCCTCGGTGACAAGATCCTTTTCCGTGAAATGCTCGACTACCTTGAGAAGAGTACGTTGTTCACTATCACTTGACGCTCTTGAGACTTTGACTGATTTGGTGTTTGTCTTCAACAGAATTCAAAGCAGAAAACCTTAAATGCGCTCGTCAGATTCGACGGTTTGAAGAGATGGCACTGCAAATGAAGGCCGACGACCTCAAGGACTTTGCCTGGAACTTGTACCTGTACTTCATCGCTCCAGGCTCCCCATTCGAAGTGTCGTGCACGAACCTGGACCGCAAGTCTGTCCAGCTTCGCCTCGGTTGCCCCATCAAGTCTATGTTTGAGCCCATCAAGGAAAACACCATGCTGGTACTCAAACAGGACCACAAGGCATTCCTGCAGCAGCTGCAGACCAAGACACTAAAGGACCGACTCAAGGCGGAGAAGGCCGGCAACTCGCCTCAGAAAACAGGCTTCCTCTCCAAGTTTAAAGTATTCTAGTCACCAAACGAGACGATGATATATGCACAAGCCCAAACCGTTCAATTACCTCCCAAATCGTCTAAAATACAGACCATGACCAACTCTCTTCACGTCGTTCAGTGTCTCTGAGCAGCCGAGTTCAGCAGCTTCTGCTCGTCAATGGCCACAGCTGCCATCTCCATCTCCACGTCCTCCATCAGAGCGTTCACGTGTGCATCACCTTCCTCTTCTGCACTGTAAAATGTGTTTTGCACTGCCTCATCCTGTTCTTCAAGTCCCTCCTCTTCTTCCTCCTCCTCGCTGTCGATGTCCTCGTCCAGCTCTGCCACAGTGCGCACCACAGGTCCATTGTCCAGCGCCTCCTGCGTCACGTCCACAGCCGCCACGATCTCCTCCTCCTCGTCATCGTACACGAAGCGCGTGTGTTTCCCCTGGAAGACTGGCAGGCCTTTGGCCACGTTCTCTTCGTCCTGAAAAAATTCAGAGCGCGCACCGAGCGCTGGTTGCGCGCGCACGGCGGCATTCAGTCTCTCCACCTCCTGCGTCGTAAACTCTACGGCCTGACGCTCGTACTCGGCGGCTGAAATCTGCTGCGCGAACGCAGGTGCAGAGGCGTCGTCCATGATGTGGTCCGAGTCCATTGTGGCTCGAATTCACTTGATTTGAGTATGTTGTTCTGGACGACTGGTGATGCGGACTCTTCCTTCAAGTCCGCACAATAATCAAATTTGTATTGTCAACATCGCATAAAACCTACACTTGATCTCTCCAAAGTCCGTGGGATCTGCTCCAGTCGTCAAGTACGTCAGTGTGTCAATGTCGACTGGAGCGTATGACCGACGCGGCAGCAGCATCGCTGCAGATGTGGACGCCGCCATTGAGCGCGTGGTAGATCAGTTTGAGAGCAGCGACTTGGCTTTGCGTCTGGATGTCCTGCGAGCGTTGAGTGCTCAGGCGCGTCTGGCCTTCGAGACCACGCGGGTGCGGGAGCGTCTGGCTCAGCATCCTGTGTCCATGGACTTGATCCAGGGCGTCACGAGCCAGTCGCCAGTCTTCAAGACGCTGGCGGAGACGCTCACGGTGGACAGCTACAGCTGTGATTACGACGTTAAACGCAATTGTGTCATGACCACAGACGTTCGCTGGACGCTCGAGCACAAGAGCAAACAGGCCACGAAGAAGCGCAAGAAGTCGCCAGTTGCTGCGAAGAAAGGAGTGATGATCACCAAGTACAAGTTCGAGAGAGTGAGACAAGAGGACGAGACGCTCGTCAAGTTCACGGTCGTTGTGGCCTTTGGAGACGAAGATTTGAATCCGAGAGAGCTGCTGCACTTTGAAATGGCGTGTGAGCATTCGTATCCCAAGAGTTACTACGAAGACAAGCAGCAGTTGCCGTCAGATGATGAGGAAGATAAGAGTGCGAAAAAGGAGGAGGAAGATCTTGCAGATGAAAAGAATTTCGGAGAGGAGCTGCGTGGCTTCCGCTTTAACAACGAAGTGCTGGCTGATATTGGCCAGTGGATGGGAGCGGATGAAGAGGAGCTGGACCCTGTGGATGTCATCGGCTTCTACATGGCTCTACCTGTGCATGAAGACGAGTGGCTGGTGGATGAACGTGTGTGCGAGATTCTCTTCCAGGGTGGAATGGGAGCCGATAGCGACGAGGAAGGCTGCGATCAAGAGGAGGAAGATGAGTCGGAGCGTGTAGAAGAAGGCGAAGACTGATCATCTTGGACTTATAATATACCTGAAGGCTATCACGTGGGAGTGCTCATTTCCCTCATTCGGGGGACACGCTATTTTCATGCCCACCATGGATCTCATGCCAGTAGTTTCGCTACAGCCTGTGTTTGTGTCTGCATGGACATCATTACTGGTTCTGTCTCCTGTTTTACTTGCTTTTGTTGCAGACCTCAATATCACGAGTGGATATGGCGGCGGGCAAGCAATTGCAGTCGCAAGGCAGCACCAAAGAAACTTTGAGACGACCACCTTCCTTAACGCGAGATGATTGTATCGACGATCTGTACGAGAACAATGCATTCGGGGACGAAGACCGCGAGCTTGAGGCTGTAACAACTAAAGCCGAAAGCAAGACGAAACGAAGCGCAGTGGAACCTCAAGAGTCCAAGAATGCAGGTAGCAAGTCTCAAGGAACTAAGGTGCAGTTTGATGTGTGGGTAGCACGTAAGGACAAGTATGAACGAATGGCGCGAGCATTAGCACAGCTAGACGCATCCCGAGCTGCTGGGGAAGAATCATGGCTGGAAATTGCTGTGGCACTCGCAGCGACAGATTGTCAACTGAAGACGGGCAAGACGTCAGCATGTGACTGCCACGGTGTGTGTCGTGAGCCGGCGCATTCCGTGGTGAGGCAGCGTACGCGTTGCCAGTGTCCTGCACGAAAGTGCTCACTTTGCAGACGATGTGTCGGTACGAATCCGGGAGCGATTTCTCCCAAGATGATAGCAGTGCTGGAACCTTACGAAGGAGTCATAAGTGAGCCTTCAGATAGCACGAAATCCATGCTTGATCTCGCAGGGACAATCGTTCGCGCCGGTGAAGGTCAAAGTCTCAGTTTGGAGGATGGCACATGTATCCGCATCACGACAGCAGCTTTTCGAATGGCTCAAACCGTGCTAGCGCAATGTAGCATACTGGAGTCGTCTGAAGGTGTGAAGCTACAGCGACCGTGTTCATGCCCCGTGCGCTCGCTGGGAGATCTATGGGTCAAATGGACCACGAAAAACCACACATTCTCGCTCGTTCCGTTAACCGAAGATGAAGCAAAGCAGTTCTCTGCAGGCACAAGGCAGATGATGGATCAAGATAAAAATGAAAACGGCACCATGACTTACTACATGACGTTAAAGTGGCATGCAGCAGCCAAACCCCAGAAGGGTGATACAGCCAAGATCGCGGCTCGTCGAGCACTTACAGCCGATCAGAAGAAGCAGAACGCCTTCTTCTTGGGACTCTGCAAGAGATACTGGCAAAAAGCTCAACTCCGTGTTGCTGAATATCTCCAGAAAACGCTTACAGCGGCGGCGGAAAGTGTCCAAACCTCTGGCAAAAACACGGCTGATGTGGAAATGGCAGCGTTGAATCGTCTTGGTGTGCGGCGCATGTTGCAGTGGCTGGAAGAAGATGCCGAAGCTGTGGAAAGTGCTCGTCAGGAAGAAGCTCGTGAAAAAGCTGAGGGGGGCATTGTAGCTCACAACGCGTGGGTGCGTCGCAAAGACCGCCTGCGTATCCGAATGCCAGCGCCAGAGATAAATGACGGTGTAAGACCAGTTCGACAAGCTCCTCCACCTCGGTTCGACTTCTCACTTGGGTCTGGACTCGTTCGTCATAAACAACCATGCCGCCCACCAAGTTCTACCGCGGAGCTCATGCGGAATAGTGGACTAAAGTACGTTCACGCCATGAGCGAAGGCTTTCAAGGTCGGGGCGGAGACTTGGAGAAGAGTAAACAACTACTGGTTCAGCAGGGCCACGTACTTCGTGATAACTTCGATCAGGACAATGGAGATGACGATAACGACCCTGACTCGAAGCCATTCTCCAAAGATCGTTACCTCTTTGAACGCCGCAACAACCCGGCATTGCGTGGGAAGCTTGAGGGTGACCGTCGCCGACGAGAACAAAGTCGTGAAAGTTATGCAGCTTGGGTTGCGCATAAGGCAATGAAAGATAAGGCTATCAAGTTCATGGAGCACCTTCCGCCACCGAGAGAAGGAGAAGAAGGTTACCCGACTGTCGACAACAATGCCAGCTACGAAGATGACTTCAACGAGGAGTCAGGTCGGAGTGGACCAGCAACACCAGCAACAGTTCGTTGGGAAGAGGTTGGCAAAGCGCTCAAGGCTGTAGATCGGACGCTGTTAGATGCGTGGGTACGCTGGAGCCGCGGATTTCGTAGTGCTGGGCGGTGTCGTGCTCTTTGGGAGAGTTTTGCACCAGTTAGTTGTGACGTACATTGTGCATCGTCGCCTTTGCGTGATGTCTTCCTCAAGCTGCTACATCGGCCGTCGGGCGTCAACTATCGCCAGGCGTGTGTAGAATTCTGCACAAGGCGCCACAAACAGGCGCTGGCTCGTGGTGATGCCATTGATGAGAACGGTGAAGAGATGGATGACGATCTGGAAGAAGTTAAGCTGCTAGCACATTATGGTTTCGTGACTGGCCGTGATTTGGCAGTCCTCGTTCGTGGTCTTGGCGTCGTGTTGCAGCCCGAAGAAACCCAGCGGCTTGTTGAGTTCTTTGCTGACCCAGAAGAAGTTCAAGGAGTAAGTGGACCAGTTCGGATTAAACTCGAGGCATTTCTAGCAGTTGTTGGTGACGAACGTCGAGCACTGTGCCGCGGAGACACGGATCAGTTGCTGAGCTCAGTGTGTATGTGGGAGACAGTCTGCCACGAATGCGGCATGCTAAATGCCTTCCAGCTTGTACTCGGCACCGAAGGTTCCAGCCATCGACGTCGAGCCGAGCTGCCAGGACACGTTTGCAGGCGTGAAAAGTACGGGGGAAGGTTCACGTGTAGTCCCGAGAGCGATATGATAGCTGTTAGGCGTGTAGCTCCTCGCCAATGTGCCTTTGCTAAATGGGATGATACCCAAGCAGCACCATTCATGAAGAAATTGGAGCTATGGTCAGCCACACCACGCGAGCAGCATGTGTTACGTGAACTAGTGACTTCCGGACAACCTCCGAGTATACCTGTCCTTGAGCGAGACGATGGCGATGACACACTTGACTTAACCACGATGTTGCGTTTGCGATGGAAGATGCCTGCAAATGGAAATGGCGGAGCTCCAGCATTCTATCAGCTAGAGACAGCAGGTGCAGAGGGATCGGCGAGTTTTCGAGTGAGCGCGTATCACGAAATTTGTCGAGACCCGAAAGATTTCGCTGACAATGACGGTGTGCCTCGTGGTTCATTCACGGTAACAGGTCTATCACCAAATACCAAGTACGCTTTCCGCGTTCGCGCACTCAATGGCTTTGGCGCCGGATCATACGCTTTCTCATACTTCATGACAGCTCCAGCGAGGCCTGCTGAACCATTAGCCATTGTGATAAGCCCATACAGTGTGAAGCTCGCATGGGAAAGTTCCTCGTACTACATGCGAAGACTAGCGGAGTTAGAACAGGTCTTTCGGGAGGCAGATGTCGATGGCAACGGCCGAATATCGCGCGACGAGTTCATGGAGGAAATTGAGCGTCGCAAACCTAAACTGGTAGCCTTCCTGCAGCAGACAACAGCAGCAGCTAATAACGGTGCGACGTTGGCAGGACCTCCATTAAGCGTTTTCGATGCCATCGAGACTGACGATAACGAGAGTATTTCGTGGGACGAGTTCCTCCGCTTCTTCCATGGCGTGTTGGATCACTCAGATACAGCATCGCGAAGCTCTCGTGTCTCTAAAGTCTCTTCAAAGTCGTTGACCAGTACTCGTAGGTCGTTGCGTGGCTCGATGTCATCTCGTTCACTTCAAAAGACTTCAAAGGGTACCAGCAACTCGAGCCCTTCAGCTTCATCTTGTCGATACATTCTTAAACAGTGCTCAAATGAGTCTGCAGGCGAATACGTGGAGATCTACTGCGGTGCATCACCAAGGTTTGAGGTACTTGGCCTTCACAGCGGAACGACTTACCAGTTCCGTGTGCAGGCAGTGAACGCAGAGGGCCGAGCCAGTCTTCACAGCGAGCCGGTAATCGTAAACACGCTCTTACCTACACCAGCTCCGCCGAGTGTCAATACGTCGGCACCCGAACCTACAATTCAAAGTGGCATCGTGCACCTGCGCTGGGCAGTAGCAAACGCCCGACCAAGCTTATCAGCCGCAGCTTTGCGGGCTCCTAACGGAGCTGATGATCAAGTTTCTCGGTTGCTGAAAGAATGGGCACAGGAAACGAGTTTGGATGATGGTGCTGTCGATTTTAAGGCTCGGTTCGACCGCTATGACGTTGATGGCAGCGGATATCTCGAACTGCCCGAGTTTCAAACACTTTTAAGCGAACTAGGTGTGCCCCCGACACCAGAGCGACTTGCCGCATATTTGGCCGCTTTCGACTTGGATGCTGATGGCAAGATCTCGTTCTCTGAATTTGCTCGCTGGTGGACGCAACCGGAAGTTCATTATGTGTTGAAGCGTGATTCTGGTTGTCGAGATGGAGATGATGATGATATACCAGCATCATCTAAAGCTGACGAGATGCGTCTAGTATGCTATCGTGGTGCTGAGGCGACAGCTACCGTTAGCGGGCTAGAGCCCAACACACGGTATCGGTTCCGTCTTCGAGTCGTAGGAGCTCATGCATCGAGTGCGCTCAGCGAACCATTGACAATTTATACGGCTCCTAGCGTTCCTACGTGTGTCGGACGGGTAGATGTTGGCTGCGACAGTGCTCTAGTTCGCTGGCATCCAGGCCCTGGTGGCGCTGTACGATACGCAGTGGACTGCAAACTCATTGAGACCCTGACCCCGAGGGCTTCCATCTCCAATGATGGTCCCAGCGAATGGCGTCGTGCATATGAGGGCCGTGAGGCACTGGCATACATCCGAGACTTGCAACCCGAGACGGTTTATCGACTTCGCGTGTTTGCCATAAACAGTGACGGGAGCCCAAGCGCGCAGTCGACGGTCTCGCAACTTTGTACCAATAGCAAAGAGGACGCACAGCGTCGTACTCGGTTGACCAAGCGCCCAGCAGGTGCTGCCAACTACTTTACAATCGAATGCGGACCGGAAGAAGGGGATCTAGTGCTTGGCGACACTGTTCTCTTTTGTGAACGACTCCTGCGCCGGAACCGGGATACTGACCGCTTTTCGAAACCGACCTCAAGTTTGGTGCAAGCATCGGTGTACTCTGTGACCAGCTCCACTGGGGGCGCAGAGGCTGTTGGTGAGCGCACCGTTGCAGCGAAAGTCGTTGGAATATCTCGGCATCCTCGATACGGTAACATGCTGGCCCTCACAGTGATGTGGTGCACTGTACAGCTTTATAACGTTGAATCATCGGCGACAGCTTCGAAACATGGAGGCACGAGCATCAGCGGGAGAAAACGAACATCGATCCATACTGGTAGCCGAGAACTTGCAGCTATGGGTAGCACAGATGGATATTTGCTTCCAGTTGATCTCAAAATCTCAAGGCCTGAACGGAACTTGTACCGCTTTGACACCTTCCGAGCAGAGTGGGAAGATGAAGCTGCTCGATATCCAAGCACATGGGATAAGTAGCCACACAAATAGAGGCCAACTGTGTAATAGAGGGTAAAGACGATGGCAAAGAGGATCTACTTACGTTTTGGCGTGCTGTCTACTTGGTGATTTGGATATCGCGAATGAGTTCACATAGCTCGTCATCAACATACTGTGGTGTGTTCTGAGTCTTGCCACGCCGGCGACCCTGGTCGTGCAGCTGTTGCAACACCGTCTTAGCATCGGGCTCCTTCATTCCAGCCTTGCGGATAAAAACGACGCTGTTTACATCCTGCTCGCTGGGCTTCAGCGCAAACACAGTACGTGAACCGGTAAACACACGCTCCAGTCGCGCAATAATCTCCTTGTACAAACCGCTGTCACGGCAAGATACGTTGATAAGAAGTACACCGCTAGGTGCCAATAAGCTGTGCACATGACCCAAGAACGCATCCTCCACAAAGCTAACAGGGGGGCAGCTCATGCCCACATCCCGCTGTTTGGCATCTACATCCACAATAATGGAGTCAAAAGTAGGCTTATCGACCGCCACGGACTGCTCAGCCACATACTTCAGTGCGTCGGCTATCACCACACGCATGTGTTCATCCTTGCGGAAGCCGAAATATTGCTCGGCTACCGTCACGATTGTCGGGTCCAGTTCACATGCCGTCACATCCATACCAGGCACATTATCGTGCAGGTACTGCGCCAAACAACCTCCACCGAGACCAAGTACCAAGGTGCGGTGGAGTGCGTCCAGGGGGGTCCTGGAAGACAACGAGGCCGCGTGAAGAGATGCAATCATGCCTTTATGATACTCGAAAGCCAGATAGGACGTGTCAACACCTGCCTGCTTAGCCTGAGCCTTCTTTTTCTTCTTCTGGTTCTTCTTTTTGTTGTTTTTCTTTTTCCTGGCGGAAGCTGCTGCCTCCTCGGGTGTCATGTCAGAGGTTTGAGCAAAAGTAGGGGTATCGACCGGTGAGGAGGTGGCACCAGCAGAAGGAGAAATACCGCTTCCGCGGGCTAACATTTTCACCTCACTCTGAATGACATTAGTGTTGCTGAGGAACACTAGACGGCGAAGTGTTTCGTTGTCTTCCTGCACTTCCTCCACAAAGAATGCTCCGCTGAGCGATGATGTGCCCTGGTGCACAATATTTCGTGCACCAAGACCTTCCTCCACCGTCAAGTACGGGATTTTTTCATCGGAGCCTAGCGTATCAGGGGCGAGCTCCATGACTTTAGCGTTAAGCTCTTCCTGCACCTTGACAGTGCTCTCAAAAGCATGACCTCCTCGACCCAGAGCAACGATAATCAAGCGACTGAATCCAGCTCCAGCAGCAAGCTCGTTCGCTCCCTCCTCTGTCGAGAACATCCACTCATGCTCGCGACCTTGGGGGATCAGGAACACAGCACAGCTTCCATTGGGTCCACGCATGTGGGCGTCCACCAGACGCAGCGTGAATCGCGGGTTCACCTGACCATCAACTCCTACATTCTGTGCTACAGCCTTCGTGGCCTTCTCGTCATTGGCAATAAGCTCAATGACCTCCTGTCGTCCAACCTTGAGTTGCCGCAACGCTGCTTGCGTCATGGCAAACCACTGAGTGGCCTCCACCTCATGTGTTAACCAACGCTGTCTTGCATCACCTGCGTCACTGATAAACTGTTTAGCATTGTACTGTGCCTTCTTGGGGGCCTTAGCGTCCGATTTGGGGCACTTTAATGCTGCAACCAGGAACGGAGCGAAGGGTTTACGCGCCTCTCGCGGTAATTCCTGCACACCAATACTCCAGTTCGTAGGCTCCGTCTCCTGTTCGTCCTTCAAGCAGAAAAAACCGAGCAGGTGCTGCAGGATAAAGTCCTGCGCCATCGTCACGCAACAGTAGCGACCGCCAGGTGCCAACACACGTCGAACCTCACGCAGCATCTTAGTGGCGTCGGCCTTGATCTCGACTGTGTCCTCAGCCATGAGTGCGTCCAGTGCGCCTTTGTCCATCACCAGGTCGAAGCTCGCGTCCTGCAGCGCGCGCATGTCCGTCATGTCCATCACCTGCCACTGTAGCGTCGGCTCCTTCCGCCGCATCTCGTCGATCACGCGCTCGCTGAAGTCCACACTCAGCAGATTCGAAAAGCCGTCAGACGCCAGCTCCGCACTCAGCGCAGAGTTGCCACATCCTACGATCAACACGCGCACTTTGGCCTTGAGACGACGTAAGAGCGACGCCGGTGCGTCATCTGGCAGACTGAGAAGCGCCTGAAGCCCTGGACGCAACGACGCGTAGTCTCCGTACCACTCGAAGGCCTTCTCGCCTCGCTTCTGGAAGAACTGGTCCCAGTATTCCTGCTTACGGAAGTCCTCCGCCTTACGCGGCAGCAACTCGTGGCCCTTGATGCTCATCTTGGAGAGTGACGGTCACTCGGCCAATCATTGCATATGGATACACCTGCGCAAACCGATTGGCTGCAGCATACTTCATGGAGTAACGATAACGAAGTAACGATAGTTATGCGCCTCGCAGCCAATGCGTCGTCATTCGGACGAGTGAATAATCTACCACCATGGACGGCAGCAACCCCCGTACGTGCAGTAGCTGACAACTAACAGCCTTTGACTCACGTTACTATGTGTTTGTATCACCAGCCAAGAAGACATCGCTTAGCGCTTCAGCCAAGGAGTTCTCCTTCAACCCTGGCGCCAGCTCTTGGACGCCACCGGCGTCCTTCACACCGCCGCCCCCGGCACCCGCTCCGTCCCGTGCCTTTGACATTGCAATGCCCGTGCCCAAGAAGGGTGGTGCTGCTGTGCTGGGCGCCACAACCGCAGCTCCGACTCCGGTTCCTTCCCCCGCTCCACCTGCGGAGCCTGTGGCCCAGCTGGAAGAGAAGGTGGAGAAGCTGGTTGTCGAGGAGAAGAAGGAAGAGAAAAAAGAAGAGCCCAAAACTGAGGAGGCTGCCGAGGAGGAAGACACCTTCGAAGAAGAGGAGGAAGTCGGCGACGAGGACCCGCGTGAGCACCTGAACGTTGTGCTTATTGGCCACGTTGATGCTGGAAAGTCCACGCTGTCGGGCAACCTACTGTACCTCATGGATATGGTGGACAAGCGTACTATCGAGAGGTACGAGCGCGAGGCGAAGCAGCGCAACCGTGACAGTTGGTTCCTGGCGTACATCATGGACACGGGCGAGGAAGAGCGCACCAAGGGCATTACCGTCGAGGTTGGACGTGCTCATTTCGAGACGGAGAGTCGTCGTTTCACAATTCTGGATGCCCCTGGTCACAAGAACTACGTACCCAATATGATTCAGGGTGCGTCGCAGGCTGATGTGGGTATCCTCGTAATTTCGGCTCGTAAGGGCGAGTTTGAGACGGGTTTCGAACGTGGTGGACAGACTCGTGAGCACGCTATGCTAGCCAAGACGCTGGGTATTAACAAGCTTATTGTGGTGATTAACAAGATGGACGAAGCAAACTGGGCCCAAGAACGTTACGACGAGTGTGTCAACAAACTACGTCCGTTCCTGCGTATGTGCGGTTTTGCTGTTAAGCGCGATGTGGCGTTCATCCCTGTGTCTGGTCTGCACGGCGATAATGTGAAGGTGCCGCTCGACAAGGCCAAAGCACCATGGTACGAAGGCGACTCGCTTATCAACTACATGGACAAAATGCACATTGCCAACCGTAACCCCGATGGTCCCATGCGCGTACCCATCCTGGATCGCTACTCGGAACGTGGCACTATTGCCTTGGGTAAGGTGGAGTCAGGTGTTCTCAAGACGGGGCAAAAGGTGGTGTTGATGCCTACAAACACCCCAGCTGTGGTGAACCAAGTGTACATCAATGACCTTCCCGTGCGAACGGCCAAGCCTGGCGAGAACGTTACTATCCGTTTATCGTGCGGTCTTGATGATGTCCAAAAGGGTTTTGTGCTCTGCGGCGCCAAGGAAGAGACCCCTCCACGCGCTATCCACGCCTTTGCTGCCCAAATTGCTCTCGTGGACACCCTTGAGCACCGCCCGCTGCTGACGGCTGGATACAAGTGCATTTTGCACATTCACACTGTTGCTCAGGAATGTGTGGTTGCAAAACTGTTGCGTCCTATCGACCCGAAGACAGGCAAGCCGGTGAAGAAGCATGTGGCCTTCATCAAGCAGGGTCAGTCGGTCGTGTGCCGGATTGAGGTGGAGCAGAGCATTACGGTTGAAACATTTGCGAACATGCCTCAGCTGGGCCGTCTCACTCTTCGTGATGAAGGTAAGACGATCGCCATCGGTAAGGTGCTGGCACTCGAGAAGTAAAGAGGTTGGACTTCAGATGCGGCGGAAGGACAACGGTATTTGAGTCTATCTCTGTTAGACAAGAGCAGGTCTCCGTTGCTGCTTGTAGAAGCTCTAGGCTGTCACGCTAGGCGTCCCTTTTTCCATCGTTGTCAGGTCTTATGATGTGGACCCAAGAATTGCATTTTGCTTTGCCTTAGCTGTTGTCTGTCACTCCCATTGTTCTCTACTGTGATCTTCTAGCAAAATTCTTAGACCCCAGATGTGACAGCAACTGCGCTAGACATCTGCTCACGCGCGATTGCGAAGATAGCAACCAGTGAGGCCAACTGCAGCTCCTCCGTCGTGCCATTCGACAAACGGTGCTCGAGTTTAGCCAGCTCGTCGTATAAATACATGCGGCACTGCGGCGGCAGCTCCAATTCCGTAGTGTAGCGGTATACGTCCTGTAAGATGTCGCTGGTAGCGTAACCCTTGAGCTTCTGCATCTCGGCGCAATTGCGAACCGCCGTTGGGTAGCTCTCATTGAACAGCCATTGTGTCACGGACTCAATGTCCTTTGGCAGCGGGTTGCCCGTGCACAAATAGACATTGGCCTCATTGACGACGTCGTGGGCCATGGACGTCGCCTGCAGAATGTTGAGAATACGACGCATGTCACCCTGACCCAGACGCAGAAGGGCCTTGAAGCCGTCCTCCGTCATGTTCAACCTGGTAGCAACAACCAATTAGAATGTGACACTACAGCAACTACCAACTGCAGCAACGTACCTCTCTAGTTGTGCAATATGCTTCACTCGACCACTTACTTGGCTCTCGTTCAACGGAGCGAAGCGGAAACGCGTGCATCGCGACTGCAGCGCCGGGATGATCTTGCTCACGTAGTTACAGATGAGACAGAAACGAGCGTTCTTCGTGTACTTTTCGATCACTCGTCGTAGCGAGAACTGCGCGTCATTAGTCATAGAGTCAGCTTCGTCCAGGATGATGAGTTTGACGCCCTGACTGAAGAGTTTCTTGGTGCCAGCGAACTCCTTGATCTGATTGCGCACCACGTCGATACCGCGGTCGTCCGACGCGTTGAGCTCCAACACCATGGAGCCATAGTTCTTTCCGTACAGCCTCCTCGCCGCTGCGATGATCATTGACGTCTTGCCTGTGCCTGGGGGCCCATAGAACAGCAAATGCGGCAGCTTCTGGGCATCAATGAGACGGTTGAGCGTCGAGATGATCTCCTGGTGCGCAATGAGGTCGTCCAGCGACGACGGACGGTACTTCTCCACCCACGGCCACGACTCGGTCGACCGATTGCGGCTCGAAATGCCCTCGAACGCCGGCGTGTCCTCCGCCGACTTCATCTCTACGTCCGCCATCTCTTGATCCGTTGTATGGCTGTTTGGCGGGATTGGATGAAATAATTGCCAACCAAACCGACATATTAGACCAATTACATTTACCGTCTCAGATTAGTTTTCTCATCACTGAAAATCATCCGCAAGTGATATTTTTTTACCGGATAAAACCAATAACTTTATAACTCAAAGGAACTTCAATCTCTGAAGTAGACATATTGATCCGAATAGACACGTCCACACTATATTATACAGGTTTTCTGCCTTTTTTTCCTCTGTGCCGATGTCCAACTTCATTTTCCGGGATATTGAAACGCAGTCATTTCCCATACGATCAAGGAGCAGCAACATCACACATGTCGTCGTCAGACCCGCAGGAGCTCGAGAAGCTGCAGGAGCAGATCCACAAGGGCACACAGGAGACCAAGACGTACCTCGAGTCGGTAGGTTCTCTATCCGCCCTCAAACCGTCTCAAACGCTCACATTTTCTCGCTATTGCAGCTCAAAGCCAAGTTGGCCGAGTACGACGCGCAGTACAACGTCTCGGAGACGGCCTCGTCCTACCTACAAGCGGCCATTGAGCGCACTCACAAGTCAGTGGACGAGCTGAAGGAGCTGGGCGAGTCTCTCAAGGAGAAATCGAAGAGCACGTCTGCCCCCGTCGTGGACGTGGCCAAAGCTTCGTTCAGCAAAGTGCAAGCGGCACTCGACGGCCTCAAGGAACGAGGTCGCAGCTATGACGACAACTTCCGCGCTAGCGTCACGAGCTCCGTGGACACAGTCAAGGGCGGCGTCTCGTCGGCCACGAGCTCCGTGTCCACGTCCATTGAGCACATTGTGGTGGTTACACGCGAGCGCAGCAGCTCGAGCTTCGAGCAACTAAAGGAGACACTCTTTAGCGCCGGATACGGTGCCTATGTCGTCGCTGGTGGCGTTGTGGGTAAGGCTGAGGAGCTGGACGGCCGCTACGGTGTGGTAGACACAGTCTCTGGCGTTGTGGGCGCCGTGGCAGGCAAGGTGTCGGATCTGGACCGCGCACTGGGTGTGTCGGCCACAGCCATAAAGGTGGATGAGAAGGTAACGGGCGGTATCGGCACAGACCTCGTGAATAAGGGCGTTGGACTTGTCAACAGTTCCGTGGAGTACGTGAGTGGTGCACTGCAGCAGGCTAAGATGGCAGCTACGGAAGAGTCGAAGGCACCTATTGTTGAGGACGCAACGGAAGTGATTAAGACAGCCCCCAAGGACGTGTAAACATCAGTCCGCAGGTAGAAAGCTTCATTTTCAGCACTAGCAGGTTGCCACTAAATATATCAATGCATTAATCCACCAGCATCGACTGTCGTGTAGAATTGACAAGGTTAACATCTTGAGGTGGTTCAACCGCCGGCTATTACGGGCAATCAATTGCGCCGGTTGCGATTGAGGTACCTGTAGCACAGGTCAAGCCAAGTCGCTTGGTATCGTGCGTTCACTCATCAATTTCGACGCGTATCGTTCTCTACGTCGTGATTCCTCGTCGTGTCGATCGTGACTCACTGAATCGTTATTCTCTATCTTTTGGCCCCTGAAGAAGAAAAACAGTGCTCTTGGATACAACCTTCGATGCAGAAAATGATGCATTCGACACACAAATTAAAACGCCCAGTAGTGCGAGATATACTGCGACGATTCTCTAAAAGGATGAGGAGGGCAATCAAACGGAGAATGAAAGGAGAAAGCAGACGACAGTGGATCGAGCGAAATCTGCACGACTCTGAAGTTGGTATTGTGCTGGATGTAATACAGTGCTGGCTAAGGTGAGGGAGGTTTGCAACGGACGGCACCGACTTGGGATTAACTCTTGAAATTGCTACGTAGTTTTATAATGGTGATTTCTATCATGAAGCTGAATTGGAAGAACCCTGACACCAATTTTACTACCGGGTATCTCGTGATCGATACAATTAATCTATTAGCGACGCTAGCGAATCTTGGTCTAAGGTACGTGCATTACTCGATTTTTATGTAAATTGTATCTAACCTGGGGTATGGGGTAGATTCTATTCAGCAAGCAATCGCAAGAGCTTCTTGTTGCACTGGTTGTCAATGGTGGAGATAATATGCGTTGTGCCACTCTTGGTCGAGTTTATAACAGGGACCACCAATTCGGTACCAAATACCTACGCATTCCGATTGCTTATGATGCTGCGAGTGATGCGACTATTGCAATTTTACCGCCTCCTACGCCTTGCAAAAACTGCAAAGCTTCGACAAGGTCTTCTGATTTGCCTAACAACACTTTGCATTATCGTGTGTGGGGCTATCTTTATGCAGGTAAAGTGTGCCATCGCTAACAACGTAGTCCGAACAAACTAACGATCTAGCATTCATGCAGACTATTGAATATTGCGATCCAGTGTACAAGACATCGCAAATTTCGGGAGAAAGTTGCCAAGACATGACATTCTTGGATGCCATTTATTTTGTATGCATCACCATTGGAACAGTCGGGTACGAATTTTTGGGAGACGATGCCGCAAGTAGTGATGACTGACATTGGGGTGTAGATTTGGAGACGTTGCGCCAAAAACGAATTTGGGCAAGGCATTCGATGTGGGATTGATCTTTTTTGCTGGAGCTTTGATCCCCATTCAGATTAGCAGTTATTCGTACATCCTCAGTCGAGAGGTAAGTGTTCGTCGAAGATTATTATTGAAAGCTAACTCATTTTTATCACAATGCAGACAGCATTTGATAAGAAATATGAACCTGATAAAAGCACACAGCACGTATTACTGTGTGGAGAAGTGGAGAATGGTGCATTGCTCTTCTTTCTGCACAACTGGCTCTACAAAGATGAAGAACGACGGACGCGTCGAAAAGTAGTGATTTTGGCCCCCACATTACCATCCAATAATTTGAGACGAGTTCTTCTCCATCCGGACTACGAAGAGCGCGTAGTCTATCTCCAAGGCTCTGCCATGGTTGCTGCTGATCTTCAACGTGCGGCAGCACCATCAGCAGAATTTTGCTTTGTAATGGTAAAAAAGCATAGCGGGACTCTTGACCAAAACGATACAGCAGCCAACCTTATCACATGCTCAGTGCGCAAGAATAATCGACATGGTACTGGAGTAGAATATTTATTAATGGTACGTGACCAAGTATGTGTCGATGATCTAACTTGTTGGTGCCTACGTTTTGAGCAGCACCCCTGCACGTGCAAGTTTCTAAGTTGGATAATACTCGGCATTTTCACATTTCTGGAGCTACTGCAGTGATTTGCTTGGAGCAGCTAAAGCTAGCATTTTTCGGGAAATGCATGTGGATTCGAGGATTAAATCCGTTCCTTGGAAACCTCATTCAAAAGTTTACCCACACTGATGAGAGCAGGTACTGTGTTTTTCGTGTACTTCCGTATGTTAAGTAGCTCTTGAAGACTAAGCTTGTTATTTTTTTCCTAGAGGATATTGGCTTTCCGATTATCTGTCAGGGTGTGAGCAGAAAATATGTGAAGCTTCCCTTCCACCGTTTCTCCTTAATATGCCGTCGTATGGCACTCTAGCCGTCTTACTTTATCGTGAATTTGGCGTTCCGATTGTTGGTTTGCGAACAATTGAGGACACGACTACTGTCTATCCAATTGATGAAGAGTTATCAGATGCGAATTTCTTGAGTGTTTTCTTCATTGGCCGAGGGAATGACATCGCATGCAAGATCGAGAAACTGACCCCTGCCGTTTTTGCTCGACACCCCGACATTGCCCCGGCAGCCTTGGGGGTCAGTGCTAATCGAAACATTCGAACTGTGGCAACCATGCTAACTGCCGCGATTGAACACAAAATACCATTTGCACGTCGTGTATCCGTAGGCTTCGGTCGTGACCGTCGCACAAGTGCAGCCTCCGACAAAGTTATGGCAGCCATGAATACGAAGCAATCGTCAACTGGCAGAAGTTTTCGGATGAGCATGTTTTCCAATCGGACAATGGACAAGATTGCCCCTGTGGACCGAGAAGAAGATGAGCAGAGTGAGCCCGTATTTGGAAGTAGAGACAACCCGCCTCTAGGTCAGTCAGAGGAAAACCGACTGGACGCCCGGCGCTTTTCTTCATCTCGCATGGATTCTGCCTACATCACACCAGATGAGAGCTATTCCTTGGGAAACCCGTCGGACGCACCAGGAGCATCAGAGAACAAACTTTCGAAGCCAAACATTCCAGTTATTGCGTTGACTCCTGCTGAGCTAGTAAAAAAGGCAACTACACCGCGTGGTAGTATGAAAGACCCTGTCATAAAACCCCTATCAAGTCGGTCACCGTTAAGTGCTAGAAGTGCTAGAAGTGCTAGAAGTACTAGGAGTGCTAGAAGTGGCAGGGAGCGAAGCACACAAAGCGTTAGGGATTCATCCAACGACAAAACCTTTTCTGGACAAGCAATAGGACCAACTCCAAGTCCCAGTGTAGAAGACTTGGCTGCACACGTATGTCGAGAACCAGTAGAAAGCGAAGATGCTACAACACATAGTGCCCCCATGACCAGCAACAATCATGTGGGTCCGCAACTCAGAGATATTCGGGCAGCGCGAAAGCTTACTGAACAACTCACCGAACGCGAAGACGATTATCACGCTACGAATTGGGAGCCTGCTCCTCTCCAACGACCGTCAGTAGCAATCAGCGGAAATCTGAGATCACGTGTCCGTCATTTGTCGCTTTGTTTCCGGCGTGATCCACCACCAATAACACTGAGTGACCACTATGTGGTATGCGGAATCCCCAGCAACTACGAAGATTTTATTGCCAATCTGTGTGACCTGAATGAAAAGTGCCCCGGTGTGATTTTCGTTTCACAACGATCTCTGACGGAGAAAGATCTTTCGGCGCAACAAATGCATGAACGCCTATATTTCGTGCGGGGATCACCGCTAAGTATGCAAGTATTCCACTCGGCTCGGATGTTCTACGCGCGAAGTATTTTGATCATGTCGTACTGCGGAATGGAGAATACAAGTAGCATGGACCTCGAAAATGACCTGGATGAGAATATGGCAGATGTCGATGCTATCACTACACATCGATTTATTAGTGAAGCACTACAAAACGAGCTGTCTCGATTACAAATCCAAGGTATTAAGGAGATCAGGTCCATGCCTTTTATTGTCGCCGAGATGATTCGCCCAAGCAACGTCAAATTCCTCATTGACCGCAGTGGTTCGTTATTCAACGCAAAGGAAGCAGCGAAGGAGGCGCGCCAACGTGACCTTCTCAAGGACCTTAAGTTCCTCGACAGCTCGTTCTTCAGTCCACTCTACACATCTGGAAACATTTACTTCTCGAATGTTATGGACGCACTCATGGGGTCATGCTCAAACCAACAACTCATGATCGAGATGGTCACTCAGCTTGTGATCAGTGGAAATATGAGTATGAAAATGCCAAATCGAGTGCAGAGATCACGACATCGACTGACGCAGATTCCAGCACCAGAGCGATACCATTTTCGCCCTTATGCTCTGCTAGTAGAAGGGTTACTGCACAACGAGGTAGGTAAGGTTGTTGGCCGTTTTAACGTTGCGCTTACCCATCGTTTAATGTCTCGTTAGAACACCATGACGCTGGGTATTTATCGAAGTGTTAGTACTAGTATCTCTCCGCAGTATGTTTTCACGAACCCGCCAGGTGACGAGCTTGTCACCCCACAGGATTTACTTTTCGTGATCAAGTGACGTGCGTCAGTTCTTGCAACAAATGTCCACATCCCGCTTGTCATGTGACTTCAAACTAGTGTTGATTACAGTGTTATGGTGCAAAATTCCTGGCGATCAAGTGCGATGAGTGAATCACCAGACGGTGCCCATTGAAGATTGTATACTTGGAACGATTCTGTCGGATCGAGTTGTAAGTGAACTACGAGCACAATCAAATTCTACTCATGTAACGTACCAGTAGGTATGTCGACCCACGAGATGCCCTCAGTCGTCCAAAGGTGAACGCGATTTTCCCCTGACGTAATTGCGAGACGAGTATGCACTGGATCCCATCGCAGGCTTCGGACAGACTCAAGCAGTGATACGACTGAGTGCAGTGTTAAACTCTCCGTACGCCATATCCACACGTTATACGGCATCTGGTCACTTTTAGTAGCAATAAATGCGGAATCGGCACTCCACATAACGCGACTAATACCAATTTTCGGATTCTCTGTCCTGCATACCATTCCACTTCATGGTAATTCAAGATCAAGAAATAAACACACTGTTGCAGGATCTACTTACAATGGGTCAGACGCGATTGTCCGCACGGAAAATGGTGGTTCACGCGTTACGAAACAAATATCACGGGCCTTTCTACCACCAGATGCCTGAGCTGCTGCTGTAGCCGCCTGCAGCGAGTTGGACAGTATCGAAGAACTCCGTCGTGTCACTGCGACCCGCTTACCTTGCGGGCGATCCATGACATCACCGTCTGCAAAATTTTCTTCATATTCAATCTACAGTGACGAATACCTTACGATGAGTCTTCCAATTTACAATGTCTAAAACGTGCCTTTATACGCACCGCTGCCTGGTTTGCATACGATTTCGTGATAGCTATACTTTCATGGTCAAAGTCTGCGACGGGTTTCCAATTGATGTGACTCAACACACGCAGATGATCGTCGTAGCTTCCAAGCGCAAGGAACTGTCCGGACGCCGACCAGGTCATAGATTTCAGCCCCAACGCGTTCTCATAAGCCTGCATTAAAATGATAACGACTGTTATCGACAATTTCATGCGTCAGACAGCAGAGCGTACCTGGTACTTTGTCAACAGTGTGCCATCCGGTGAATAAAGCAGCACCCTGAACTCCAAGTGGGTGTCCCGCACTGCGATTGTCCTACAATGTGCACCCGAGTGAGAAGCAAGTGACCAACGTCAACGTGTCCACGTACGCGTCGTGAGGCGACCACTGAATCTCGACGCAGTCGTAGCTCTCGATCGAGAAGTGCGTTGTAAGCTCCCACGTCTCGCAGCTGTAGATCCCAAGAAAGTCCTTGCAGTCATGTCGCTCTGCTACTGCTAAGAACGCACCATTGCCAGAGAAACTGAGGCCATCCGCCGCCAGTTTTGGGCTGCGGATGGAGCTGCGGACGGTCGGATCCGCCAACGACCACACGGTCGCGTGCAGCTGAAAGTCCGACACTGTCACGACATGACGCGCATCAGGTGTCCACCTCGCGTGGACGAGTCCTGCCACTCCCTCGCATATTTTACAGCTCCAGGACGCGTCTTGCACGGCCCAGAGCTGCACTGTGGCGCGTTTGTACGAGGCCGTGAGCACCAATTGCGAGTCTTCCGACCACAGCAGCGTCTGCACCACGTCCACCGTCGAGTATCGCTGCACAGTCTGCAGTGACTGCGCGTGTCGTAGGACGAGACGATTGCCACTTGCTGCAGCGATGTATTCACCACTTGGAGACCAGCGCACGAGGCCATGAGCCACGCGCATAGGCGCTGATACGGATGAGGTCATTGGTGAAATGGCTACATTTTGTCATATTGAAGTGGACCACATTGATCTGTGCTAATGGGGAGGGGAAGAAATGGAGCAGTTTGGAGGATCAGGAGCTGGCGGCAGCGTATGCGGCGCTGACGTCTGCAGGGCTGAAAACGGGGAATACGTTCTGGGAGAGAGTGCATGCGCGATTTCATGAGACGAGGAGCATTCGCGCGTTGCAGAACCGCTGGGTTTTCATCTCGGAGGAAGTGAAAGAGTTCGTCAATTGTCTCGATCTCGACGAGAGTGAAGAGGAGGAGGTGGTGGACAGAGCGATGGAGTTGTTTAGGGAGAGGAAAAGCAGGGAGTTTGAGTTCCTACACTGCTGGAGGATCCTCCAGCATTGCCCCAAGTTCGGGGGCGACACGAGTGACCTTGAGATGGCTACAAAGGTCGAGTCCATGGCTTTTGAGGCTGAGATCCCAGCTCCAAGTGAACCTACAGAGGTGCAACCAGAGTCGAAGACGTTAACTCCAAGTGTAGAAGTCCAATCCGAAGCTAAGACCAAGGAAGCAGGTCTACAGACGACCACAGTGACGGAAGAATCACTGAAACCTTTGGCAACTGCTACCCAACAGCAGCTCACGAGCGAGTTGCGTAGAAAGAACGACCTGCAGGAGGACGAGTTGGCTATGAAACTCTTTGGCGAGACACCCGAGTCGGCCCAGTCGCAGAGGTACTTCGAGCTGCTTAAGAGGAAAAAAGTGCTACTGTTGGAACAAGAAGTGGATGAGTTGGAACAGGCTCAACAGAAACGACGACAGCGCACAGCGTAGCCAGTAATGGGATAATGGTGATGTACACGGTACTTACTCTTGTCTAGTGCTTACGGCTGTGAGTCTGGGAGATGACGGGTGTCGTAACGGCCGTCAGTGACTCGTTTCCTCGGGACATGCCGGTAGGCAACTCTCGATGTCCCGTTTCAAAGCACGAGTGTACTTGGGCCTTGCCCAGTAAATTCGATCACAGCCGTTGCATTTCCAGAACTTGATGACACTGGCGGGGACTTTTTACGAAGTCGCTCCGACATTTCCTTACGCGCAAAAGTGACGTCGACAGGGGAGAATGCTTCTGAATTACAGCGCTCACACCGTAACGAGCGAGTGTTTATCTGATCCAGCAGCCCGAACTGCAGTTTGACTTCTCGAAACTGCTTGTGACACTCATCATCCGACAGTACAAGACAAGCGCCAGCATCTCGGTGACTAGGAAGGCTCGTGCCACGAGTCAAGACGATTCGATCCTCTCTAGCTGCAAACGCTAGCATAACACTCTCCCTGCTTCGAGTTGCTTTCACCTCATTAGAATTCCAAGCGACCACATCCACTCCGATTATGCGCAGTCATCCATCGACCTAAGTCACCATCGAGTCTGCTAAGAACTTGTATTCGAGAACTTTTGTTTCCTTCTCTGTGGCAACGATACTATAGTTGGCGTTGGATGTAAACCGTGGCCAGGAATTACGCGGAAGCGAGATATCGTCTATCAGTTTGATGCTGATCAAAGCAAAGAAAGCCTTCGATTCCACCCAAATTACGGCATCTGGTGATCCAGATCCTGCTACCAGAATTGCGTGAGCGAAAAAACTTCGATTGAACCGACTTCTCGCCATCATTCAGTACCCACGCCTTAAAGCCGAATGGGGCTACTGTACCCGGTGAAAATTTTAAACACTCCGCAATCGAACTCTGCTGCGCCTATCTCCACAGAATGTTGCAAACTGTGCCATGTCCAGCTTGCAACTGGTATCGATTCAAACTACAGTGGGTGTTTCTTCTATCTACAAAATACCATGTTAGACTTCGAGGACGCGCGCACTACTCGATGGATACATACCGCCAACGAAAATACAGACGCTGTTCATAGCGACGAAGTTTTGAGTGTTTGCCTCACCCGCGGTGATTTGGTCACCGACATGACTTTTAACGTTGTATCTAGTTCGTGCATTCGGGAAAATGTTCGTTTTTTCCGTTTGCCGGTCAGTTCAAACAGGTTCTTAAAACCATTAAACCAGGTTAGTCCAATTTAATGTTTTAATGTGATACACACAAATTAATGTGTGGCAATGCTACCACATTGAAAGAATCCAAAATACCATAAATGTGGTATTCCTTGTAGTCGAAGAATCCAAAACGATACGTAAGCTATAATGGCTGTAGACTCCACAGTGGGGACACACAGGAAAAATATACCTCTATAGTTGTCTATTATCCCTCGTGTCCTGGTACAGAAATCTCATAACCGAACTTGAGAAGCACAGCACAGCGTCGGTGTTGTACGTACAGCAGTGGACTAGCTTTGAACGCCGACTGTCACCCTTAGTCCGAGCTTACTCTTTTGCTCAGACTCACGTGAGTTGATAGCACTTAGTATGAGAGGAAGCACAGGTGTTGGTTATCTTATTCTTGATTAGTTGGTCTTTCGTCTTGTGGTAATGAAAACAATCACAATAAGCTACTTGGCCAAAGCAGCCACCAAGACTCGACTTGAGCTCTTGGCTGTCGATTCCGGAATGAACGGAATTGACTCGTCGCCTCTGCCAGCCTCAACGGCATCCTTTTGTCTTGACCGTTCGCTATTGGTCAGTCATTGTTCTTGCCGTTGACGGGCTCTGTGCTATGCGTCCTTAATCTCTTTCTTTTTTTATTGATGTGTGGTGAAGTGGGTGAACACTTGACCGCCCAAAGTATAGCGCGCCCGAAGAGTGGGGGGTGGTCCTTCGAGAAGAACCGACTTTTCGGGTAGTACAGATCCTGGATCAAGTACTAGACTCGATCCAGGTTGGCGTGTGACCTTGTGCAACCCCTATAGGTGTCGATTAATTCGGCGGACCGGGTTTCACCGGGTATTTGTATTCCTAAGATAGACACACAGAAAATGTAAGAACTTCCAGGTTGTACGTATCCTGGGGGTCCTGAATGTGGGTTGAGAGATCACGAGTAAAGACCTTCTTCCCAAAAGATAACCTAAAATAATACAGAGTTTGAATATACAATATGCAGCCTGTCAGTTAGTTAGCACGCCCGAATACAGGTAAATTTCGGAATGCCCTACGCGCACCACCCTCGAAATGCTCGAGGGAAACAATAGAATGTCTTTCCTAAACACAGTAATCAACAGTCAAATCCTAGGGGTGATCACTACCAAACCTCCTAAGATCGCAGGGAAATGAATATGAAATGCAAGGGGCACTCAGAGTGTCCACTAGCAACTTAGCAAATAAAATAACTGGATCACTCCGAGTGTTCAAGCCCACTGGTCCCCAAGTTAATTCGACTTGAACGTGTTGAGAGTTTTCGCGTAGTTAGCGCGGCCTTGGTCGTCCTCACTCTGGGGCTCTCCTAATGTGAGCAGTCCTCCAGGTAGTCCTTCCTTGACGAGATGTGTTAAAAAGTACGGCGACCTCCCTAGGTTGCCTGTGCGACGAAGATACTTAAGCTTCCCAATACGAAGCGAACTCGAAGATACTTGTGCTTCTCAACGCAAATCAAACTCTGTTTAAAATTATCTTCTACCTCTTTGGCATTCTAAATTCTTCTTCAAACTTGGTAGTCTTGGTACTTCTTTGGCGGTCTTCCTTTACTTCGTGAGGTCACACTCGGGTAGACTTGGTCTCATTATACTTGGAATGTCACGTCGAACTTGGATTTGCATACACTCATCAGCGATGTCTCGGCTCTTCTGAGATCGGCAGCACGGATCTTGTTCTTGCACGGTGTAATCATCTGATTGCGATACTCTTGGGTCGTACTGTCTTGACTCCGCTTGAATGTCAGTAAACTGACTTCCGGACTGAACTTATCTTCAGCAACTTGAGCTTCGATCTTGTTCTTCGACAGTCACTTGGTCATTCAGGATGTATTGTCATTCGGGATGTACATTCGGGGTACACGGCATATCTTTGGATGGAGTCGTCATATCCGGTAGGCGATCGAACTTTCAGGATGAGGGAGACAGTCTTGGGGTTTACATGTGTAGGTAGGGTCGTAATTGTGGAAACCTTGGAGTTTCAGGGTGTTTTGGGCGACGTTCGGCTCTGTCAAGGTAGGTTGCTCCTCGGGATACGTTCTCCGAGGGCACTTGCTTCCTTCTCGTGGATACCTGCCGTCAAGGAGTCGGCGGTCGGACTGAGCGTCGGTATTGCATCCTGAATGTGGTACCCATTCAGTGCGTACGCTTCCAACCTGTGAGCCTCTCCGTAACCGAACATCTGCATCCCCAAAGTCCAAACCATCAATTCGCCCAGGAGTCCCACTCAATACCCATCTCGAAAACCATCATCTCTTGTCCGAATCAGTGTGCGGGTTGTCCCGGCTGGGCAGCTGCGGGTGTGCCTAGAAAATTCAGAGGCACATCGTCACAGATGGGTCTTGAGCCCGTGACATGCCGTCCGCGAAGGGAAAGTTTCACCTATGAAATTTGCGTGCTTTCTTCCTTGATTTCTGAGTTTGGTGGTAACGATTTACCAAGTCGAATACGTACTCCAAGTTCTTGAGAGGTTCCCATGTTAATTCAACTTTACCCATCCATTTCGCTTGATACTCCTTCTTTCCTTTTCATTTTCGATACCCCACAATATCCTCAACTGATTCTCCCTCTGTTCCGTTAGGGTGCAGTACCTTGAACAAGGTCTAATCACCGCGCGAAGAAGCCACATACGGTTTAAGAGAGGATGTGTGAAAAAAATGGGGTGCAATTTCACGCGAGTTAGTAATTCCAACTGTAATACTCATGTCCAACACGAGCGACCACTAGATATGGTCCAATCCAACGAGGGTCGAGCTTTTTTTCGATGTACCAGCATGGAATGTTGCCAAGTTTGTAGTCGACAGAAGTACACTATCACCAATCTTAAACTACTAAATAGGCCGATTTTTATCATAGATTCTACTCATTTTATCTTGCGATGGCTGCAACTGCCTGCGAACTTGAGCTAGTAAGTCTTTCTGTCGCTCAAAGAATTCATTTCAATAGAATAGCCAGTACTCTGTAACTCTTGATTTTCTTGATTTCGAGATAATCGGCACACTGGCGTCACTGGAAGGTAACCTAAGCCTGCTTGGAAAGGACTCATCTTGATAGAAGCCTGATAGTGAGAGTTATAAGAAGATTCTGCTAACGAAAGCAATGTATTCCAATCACCACAATTGCTGTTGCTAAATGCCCGAAGAAAATTCTCAATGGTTTGATTTACTCGCTCCGTGATCCCTTTTGCTTGTTGTCTGAATGCAGCAGTCAGCTTTTGTCTCGTACCAAGCATCTCACATAATATATTCCAGAGATCCAAAGTGAACTTGGAATCTCTATCAGACAGAACTTCCTCGGGTAACCCATGCAGTACAAACACCCGATCCCGATAAACCTGTGCCGTTTCCAACGCAGTCGCTGTAGTTGTAGTAGGTATGCGCCCTCTTTGATAGTCTTGCAATTGTGGTGAAGCAGATAAGAAGTTTTCCGATCTCGATCTCGTCCCGTCAATCAAGATCAAGAGCAATCCCTCTCTACGGTGATCCTCGGTATAGTGACCTTCACTATAATGACCAAGTGAATGCGTGCGCCATCATCCCTGCTCAAGACGATTGTACCCACGCGATATCGATCCTGACAGGTAAATATCGATCTTAACTTTATTATGGGTTTTAGGGAGCCAGTGCAATATGGATAACCACAGATGGGAAGCATAGGATAATAACCATTAATTCAGAGTTGTTTTTACCTTCTACTACACAAGTCTTCCTTCATCTACGCTATTCCGGGTAGGGATATACAAGATTGGCCCTCCCGACGCCACGCAGGATCAAGATCGACACTAAGTGGAACCCCTACGCCCAGATTGCTTGGCTGGACGTTCGTCAACCCTCAAATCTCAAGACCCCGCTATAGGAAGCGGCAAGCACGTATTGGAAACTATTGGATAAAGGTCACACACCGACCACAAGACCCCCCGAGCTAAGATCGACACTGGTCAGAGCAAGATCGACCAAGTGCAACCAAGATCGAAGCTCGGTAACTACACGGCGCAGCGAGTAGAAGTATCCCCGCTGCTGCCACCTTTCCCGCTGTCCTGTCAGACAGCAAGATCGACAACAAGCGCGTCTAATCGAGATCACCCGAGGAGCGATCTAGTCCCACCGACGGGTACACAAGGTGAGATCAAGTAACTTCACGGAAGATCGGAGTACCCCCTCCGTTAGTCGGCAGTTCGGGCGCTGTGTGCAAGAGGACTCCTGCGATCTTGCGATTTCGCAGAACCACTTCGCCACAATGGTGCGCGTGCCCGGATCTTTGGGTGACTCGGGATTTCACCGTGAGTCCCATGAAGAAGCGCATGCTGATCTTCGATCAGGGAAACCAGCGTCGTTGGAGATCGGATCACCAACGACACCGCTGAATCAAGATCGATCCGCGGATCGGCAGAGCTTTGGGAGGAGCTCTACCGACGGAACAGAGGACGGTCCGGCTACGGACCTAGAAGAGAAGCCTCTACCTCCTCCCCAGGTCCCTTCGGGGACCCCAGCAGATTCCGACTTGCGTCGCGATCTGCAGGACGAAAGTCCACCGGCGAAAGCCATCCAAACGCTCGTCTCCAAGTCGAGCACAAAAAAGAAGTCAGCAAGGTCGAAGCCTCTACGGAAGAAGTTGAAAGCACCAGGATCGGACGTTGATGACCAAGACGATCTTAAAACAGTGTGGACGGATGAGTCCCTCGAGATCGCATACCACAAGAAGGAACTTCACACCTTCTTGATCAAGAACCCCGTTATGCAGATCATCAAGCCAAAGATCATCATCGATCTAAAAGGCCCAGTGCAGAAACCAACTGCAAGATCGAGCAAGCTAGAAGCTGCGAAGGCGCTATTACAACTGATCAAGGAAGGTGGGATCATCGCAGGATCGTTCGACGCTAATGAGCTATTCGACACGAGGCTCAGTACGATCAACACGGCTTTAATGTCGACCTTCGATCTACTGAAGCCCCTGGTAGGTGAGAAGAATGTAACCTCCAAGGTCGCGACTAGATCAACCGACGACATGCTAAGATCGTTGCCAGCACTCACATTGGAAGATCAGACAGGAACATCCTCACATTACGAGTCGGCGACTGAAGAAGTGGACACTGACAGTGCAGATGACCCACCTCGGATGACGCTAGGCCCTTCAGGAGCTGCCATGCTACGGCAGCGTGGAGATCATGAGACCAAGCGAGTGACGGGGGGCATCGCGCCAAACATGACACAAGGATCGAATGCAAAGTTGGAATCGTACTTCCAAGCGGCTATGAGCCGATTCTTGAAGGAACAACAAAGCCCTATCAATCCCGCGATCTTAGCACCAGCAGAAGACCGAGATGTGGATATGGAGTCTGTGGGGTCGCTAGATCGACACCCAAATCCGCATGAATACGACCCAGACGATCTCGATCTTGATCCTCCAAGACGTGCGACTGTAGCATCAGCATCAGCCACGACCACCGGAAGATCGACAAGTGTTCCACGCATACGAGTATCTGCCATGTCTGAACTCAAGGAGTTCGCGGGGAGAGAAGGGGACGAAGATCGAGCCAGGGCCTGGCTTAGCAAGGTAAAGTCTGCCTTTATGCGAGATCAAGCCCCTGACGAAGAAAAGTGTCTAGTGTTCGGCGATCTCCTCGCAGGATCGGCGCGAAACTGGTATCGACAGCTTAGTCGCACAACACGCAGTACCTGGAAGGATTTGCTCCGCAACTTCCAGGTTCAATATTGTGGACGAGGAGTGTCAGTCGCGAGGCAATATTACCACGCGCGCAAGAGATCAGACGAATCTCCGCTGGAGTATCTGTATCGGCTCAATGTGGCAGGACTCAGGGCCCGCCCCCAGATCAAGGATGGACCTTCGGAAGTTCGACGTGAACACGTGGAGCACTTCATCGAAACTCTTGATGACCGCGATCTTGCAGATCACCTGGCCTTACTAAGAATCCCAGACGATGACACCCTGGAGGAAGCACTTCGATCTCGGCAACGAGCGAAGGCACGACAAAGCAAGGCTGTATATGGATCAATCAAGCCTCGTCAGAAGAACAGCAGCGCAGCAGCCCCGTCTGCGTCAACCCGGGCCGTCAGAGCTGTCAAGGCGATCTCAGATAGCAGCGAGTCTGAAGAGGACTCTAGTGGATCGGATGGCGAAGCAGGATTACGTCGTGTCTACCTCGCAGCATCTGGAAACAATGAAGGGCAGCAAGATCAAGATCAAAGGAACCAAGATCGCAGTCGCTCGGAGACCGGAAACAATCGTGCACAACAAGATCGACATGATATAGGTTCGCCACCTAAGCGATGCTCGCACTGTGGGTTGCGCAAACATAGCGATCTTGGGTGCTGGGGACGTCTGACGTGTGAGAAGTGCGGTCGTAAAGGACATCCCTCAGATCGCTGCCTATTCACATGCAAGGCATGTGGTGACATTCACGAAGCGGGAAAGTGTACCATGGAGGAATTTTACAACTTGATCCGACAATGGTACAATCCCACCAAGCACGCCGGCATGTTGCCAGAGACGGCGGAAAAGATGTTAAACTAGGACGCTCGCCGGGTTTGGAAACCGGTACGAGACGAGCGTTCTAGCTATTGCATTTATGCATATGTCGAGAAACAATCGGAGGCAACAGTTAATCAGCTGATCAATCCGATCGACAATACATGTGCTCTTCTGGAGAAACCTACCGCTACAGTGTCAAGTATACGCCAGATCGATGAATATGCAAGATCGAGTGTGATGATGGCTCTTGAGATTTCCCCTGGGGAATCGCGGGGTTACTGGAAGTATCATGTTCCAGACAAGAAGTTCAAGCAATCTAAGGCTATGGGGAAGATCAACAACAAAAACGCAACTTTGCTATTTGACAGTGGTGTTGAGGTGTCCATATTGGATGCCACCTTTGCTCGTAAGGTCGGGTGCCACATTGATAAGAATCAAACGTTGGAATGCGAAGGTGTTGGACGATCTCCATATAAGATCGAGGGACGTACGCGTCTCAAGATCACGCTGGCAGGATCGCTAGTGTACTTCTTTGATGCATGGGTAGGTCCGCCCACTGGAGGTCAAGATCTGATACTAGGAATGGACTTCATGGTGCCAGCGGGTATCCGCCTCGATCTCGCTGATGGGACAATATGTCTGCCTGACGAAGTCCGCCTTCAGATGGCTGGTAGGCGTCCTCTCTACGGTGACAATGTCGAACATGTGTGCTGGAAGGATCACAACTGGATCGATGTCGGACAGACGGCCGAGATCAGGCTACGAGGTCAGACGTCTAACCAGTATAAGCTATGGGTCACCAGGGGAGATCGATGGGTACCAACGATCACAGTCGGACCAGGAAAGACACGTTACCTACAGGTAACCAATGTGAGTGATCGTGCACTAACGCTCCACGAAGGATCGAGAGTCGCGATGTGGTTGAGTGGAGATCGTATTCCCCGAATTCCGGGATATGTATCCGTCGGATCGAGGAGGTACGCCGAATGGCAAAATCTCGCATATCAGGCAACTACAGATGAAATCAGTGAAGCGGGTACCAACGAGCAGATCACCGAGCCAATGGTGAAGCGTCCCGAGTACGTAACACCAACAGCGATCTTACCACGGCCGGTAAAAGCCATCCACAATGTCAAGATCGCAGGGAACGGGGACGCAAGCCCACCGTCAACCGAATGTACACCTGACCAAGGCAAGATCGATCCTGCTAACAGTAATAATCTTCGCACCAAGGTCGAGGCAGACATAGGCGATCCTACGATGGATGATGAAGTTTGTATCAAGGAAGGGGGGAGCTTATTCGCAGAAGATGTGGAAGATCAAATGGCTGTGCTACCAGAAGTGACCGCGACCACGGAAGAAGTCAAGATCGAAGATCTTCAAATAGGTGATGCCAATACCAACACCCAGGAGGAGATCGAACGTCTTGTGCAGATTATCTGGAAACGGAAGCACCTTCTTATCGGAAAGGGCAATGCCTTACCACCAGCGGCGAAGGGAGTGGTATGCGACATAGATGTGGGGAATGCAAAGCCAGTCGCTCAACGTTGTCGCAAGGTGGCCATACAATTCCGCGAAAAGTTGTACCAACTGATCAAGGGACTATTATCGGCTCGGATGATCCGACACTCGACATCCCCTTGGGCGTCACCTATAGTTGTGATCATCAAGAAGAATGGGATCGACATCCGGTTATGTATCGACTACCGCCTGGTTAATAGTCTGACAAGGCTCATGGTGTATCCCATGCCTCTGATCAATGATTTGCTGGATGATCTCGACAAGGTTCTCTGGTATTGTTCTTTGGATATGGCCAGCGGTTTCTGGGTAGTACCCATGACGGACCGAGCCCGATCGATCTCGGCGTTTATCACTCCATTTGGATTGTTCGAGTGGAATCGAATGCCGTTCGGACTTAAAAACGCTCCCCAGATCTACCAGAGACTCCTAGACAATGCACTATATGGATTCGTGAAAGTGACCCAAGATCAAGATCGATCTGACCGAAAGGACGTATTCGAGACAGGAGAACCTGATTTAGAGAAGAATGAGTCAGTGTTGGGACGTCGATCTTACATCGACGACATACTGGTAACCGGAAGATCGTGGGATACGTTATGCGAAAAGGTGGAAAGGCTGTTAGACGCCTGCGACGAGTGGAATTTGTCCATCAGTGTCGCCAAAAGCTTCTGGGGTCAACGAAAGGTGGACTATCTAGGACATCGTGTATCAGCTGAAGGTTTGGAGACACATCCAAAGGATTTGTCGGCTTTACAAGAATTACCGTTCCCCACCAACCTAAGATCGATGCAATCATTCTTGGGGAGTCTCAACTACTACAGCCGATTTATTGAAGATTTCGCGATCTACGCATCAGTTCTGTACGAGCTACGTGAAGCGGATTTCTACGAGATCGCTCGGAAGATAAAATCGACTGGGGACGATAAGGGTGTCGTGGCAGAAGAGGATGGTAGTTGGATCGAAGCCAAGGCAGCGTTCGCTACACTAAAGAACAAGATCGTGAATGCTCCGATCTTACAACACTTTGATGTGGATCGACAACCGGTGGTGGTAGTATACGCCAGCAAGTGGGCGATCTCAGCTGCCTTGATGCAAGAACACGACGGGGTGTACAAGCCAGTAACTTTCACTAGTCGCACGCTCAAGCCGAATGAGATCAACTACGGTATGGTCGACAAGGAAGTGTTGGCTCTGCTCAGGATACTAGACATCTGCTATACTCAACTCGTGACAAGATCGATTAAAGTATTGACGCGCCACTCCACATTGGCATGGTTACTTCACTCATCTGGATTGCAAGGACGGTTAGGACGATGGGCTGCACTTCTATCAAGCTGGACCCTTGAGATCGTCAAATGTACCAGAGGAGAGGATGAGATCTTAGGCGTGATCGCGGCAAGTATTACGCCCCGCAAGGAAGTGGACTCGATCTTGATTTCGATCGCTCCCAGGAAACAACCGCGACAAGTGATCTCGATGCCACCTCCAACGGTGGAGCCAGACGAGAGATTACTAGTTGTTAGTTTTGATGGATCAGCACGTGTGAAACGAAGTGGCGGAGCATACAGTGGAATAGTGTGGAGCCTACCAGAATGGACAGTGATCTCAGCAGCTTCGAAGTATCAGCTCGATCTTACGGTAAATGAGGCTGAGTACCATGGTCTGCTTCTGTGCCTCGATCTCTTGTCAGATATGGACAGGGGACGCCTGATTATCTGTGGAGATTCTAACTTGGTGATCAGACAAATGAAGGGTGAGATCGAGTGCAAAGCCCCGGGGTTAACGTTGTTACGGCAGCAGGCACTGGAACGTCTCCGATCTTGGCCCAACCATGAGTTCCTGCACATGAAGCGAGATTGGAACCAAAGCGCAGATAGTCTGGCGAGTGCTGCATTACGTCGCGAAAGTGGAGTGGTGATTGTCACGGAAGAGGAGCGCCAAGTTCTTATGACTCTCAATAGATTGGATGAGTTGCTAATAGCTAAGGACGATGCAGCTACAGTCAAGATCGCTGCTGTCACAAGATCGCGTAAGAAATGTCGACCTCAGGTGTTACAAGAAGAGATTGTGCAAAGAATGAGGATGGAGCGTATTAGCCGAGCGCAAAATGAGGAAAAATGGATCGTCGATCTTAAGGCCTACCTGCGAGGGGACGTACAAGATCTTACTTCGACTGAAGCGAAAAGCTGTTCTAAGATCGCAGATCGCTATGAGACGGATGAGTCAGGATTATTGTTCTATTTTCCGCCGACCAAGTGGTCCGACGAAGATCGCGATCTTATGGCTAAGCTTGTGGTGCCCGAAACATTGCAAAGCGATCTTATGCACCACTATCACACAAGTTTGGAAGGTGGTCACCAAGGTATTGGACGGACATACCACAAGATCAGAGCTCATTTCCACTGGCGCGGATTATATCAGAGTGTACAACGCTACGTGGGTCAGTGCATAGATTGCGAGACGGGAAAAGGACGGCCTACGATCCATGGGGAATCGCCTGGGAATTTACAAGCTACGTACCCGTTCCAGATTATCGGTATGGATCACATACCGTCAATACCAAGATCACACAAAGGAAACACTGAGCTATTGATCTGGATCGATCTATTCACTGGATATGTGATCGCGAAAGCCAGCGCATCAAGAACAGCCCAGACTGTCGCCGAGAACTATGAGGAATGTGTTTTCCGCCGGTTCGGTACAAGCGAGGCTATCCGACATGACCGAGAACCCGGTTTTATGTCTGACTTCTTCAGATTGTTTAACAAAATCGTGGGACAGAGACAGCGAGCAACAATGGCATACCGCCCGCAAGCAAACGGTACAACCGAACGGATGGTGGGAACATTGACACGTGCAGTCAAGATGTATGTGGAAGATATCGATCAGCGAGATTGGGATGACTATGCAGAGCGTCTTACCTTCGCACTCAATACTGCCCAAGATCGCGTCCGAGGAGATACCCCATTTTATCTGTTACATGGCTGGGATCCACGATCTACGTTGGAAGCAATGATACCATTAGGATCAACGAGAAGACGAGATCGTGAACCCCGCCGGTGGCGATATCGTATCCAGAAGCAGTATCAGCAAGCACGCGAGTAGGTTAACGAGAAACTACGAGATGCGATCCAAGAAAGGTCAGATCGACACAATGAAACGGTCCGACCACATGAGACCGAAGTTGGAACTCAAGTGTGGCTGTATCTAGATCGAGTCAAGGAAGGATATGCGCGCAAGCTGGCACATATGTGGCACGGTCCCTTTCGTGTGTTGGAACTGGTGGGGGAACATGCAGTACGTCTTGAGATCGCCGGTACCGAATACCGACTTTTCCCGGTGGTACATGTCTCTAAGATCAAGCATGTACGACAATTCCCAGACCGTCCCAAGACGCGGTTGACAATACAAGATCAAGATCGGTTCGATTTTGATGAAGCCTTGTTACCTGAAGACAGCTGGGTACGAGATCTAGATACCGACGAATATGAAGTTGAGAAGATCGTAGACATGAGATTTGGGAAGCGCACGCGGTATGGACGTACATTGCGCGAATTCTTGGTGCACTGGAAAGGATATGACGAACCGACATGGGTAGATGAAGCCGATTTTAATTGTGGAGCTCTACTATATGACTATTTGCGAGATCGAACGAATCGAAATCGATTCGAGGTCATGCAATCACATGAGGAGCCTTAAGGAGGCGAGATCGTGAAGTGAGCTGGTCACATCACGAAGCAATAAGTGAAGAGTCTATCGGACGGCGGTAGATCAGGTGGACAGCGGTGTATACGACGTGTGTGAACCGACTAGTGGTCATGCGACACTAGATCGAAGACGTTGGTAGTTCAAGATCGACGTACAAAAAGGAAGGATATCACAATGAAGACGATATGGATTAATTAAGAGATTAAAGCACGGCTATGTTGGAGGCTGGCTGAGAGGAAGGTGGCTCGTTGACGAACTTGTCCTGAAGACGAGGAATACGTGTCGCTGGATGATCCGTAGAAGATCGACGATATTGTAGACGCCAAGGTTCCGCAAGATCAACAGCGGATAACGCATCCTCCAGCGACGCAGCAGACACATCCGGATACCAGATCTTGGGGTGACGCGGCTTGGGGAAATGCAGGAAGAAAGGATCCAGTAAGATATCCAGATCGCAATACTGTTGACGCAGAGCCGGGATGGGATGTCGAAATAAGAACTGCTTCCAGGCGGCTCCAGCCCGAGATCGACGCTGACGACGACCTTCATGGTAAGCTGATAAGGCTGCGTCAGCAACGCACATGTCGTCCGAGATCGGCAGGAAGTGACTGGACTCCCAGAGCGCCTGGAGATGCTTCTCCTCATATTCCAAGTACTTCTCACAAAAACCAGGAGGCATGAAATCGACCATGAAAGAGAGGGGTCCCTCGGTGGATTCCAGAGATGCCCATGGTGGGGGATTGAGAGACATAAGAGCATCCACAGCAGGGCCCGTGACAAAATCCTCGATCTCGATCCGAGAAGGCGTTGCGGAAGGAGTCACATCAGGAAATAGCCATTCGGAGACATCGAGCAAAAGGTGACTCAACACCTTGGTGTTCAAGGTGGAGATGCTCAAGTGACTCACACGGTCGACATCCCAAGGGAAGACGTCTGCCGAGCGAAATAGACGCCTGGTGATCAAGCTGGGAATCCACTCTGATCTGGGAACTTTGGGGTGTGGCGGAGTCAAGGTGGTGGCCTCGGAGGACTGTCGAATATCTGGGAGCGATTTACCCGCGCCAGACTCAAGATCACTGTCATCAGGAGCGGAATTGGAGCTACCCATACCCATAGGGGGATCGACCTCCGGAGACTGCTCGGATAAGTCGTCGGAAGGAATATCGTCACTTCCCTCGCCACCCAAGTCGATGGGATGACCGGCAGTTCCCGAAGTACCTTGATCTGCTCCAGACGGCTTGGATCGACGAAGATCCGAACGAGATTTAGCTAAAGCTGCTAACATCTCAGGATCATCCGCATCATCCTGCTCAGGAGAGCCGTCTTCTTGCTCGATTTCGGACTCTTGAGGAAGATCGGGAGAACCACCCCCCTGCTCAGGAGAGCCATCTTCTTGCTCGATCTCGGACCCCTGAGGAAGATCAGGAAGTTCAGGTTCAGGGACGTCAGGATCAGGACCCTCGGAGTCGGGAAGATCGTCAGGAGACTTGGAGGACGAAAGATCGAGTCGTCGAGCCTTGCGAGATCGGGGTGGGGATGATTCCGACCCAGATCGAGGACGTGTCAGACTCGCGGGAGTCGGAAGAGCGACGTCTTGATTGAGAGAACGGGCCACAGCCCAGAATCGACTGTAGGCGTCCGTATAATGGGCAGAGAGAGCAGCATGCTCAACCCGTAGAGCAGCCAGCTCACGCTTCTGACTCACGAATTGATGATCGACTTGAGAGCGGGCAATCTGAAGATCAGCAACTTGCTGCTCCAAGCGAGAGATGTTGGCCCTCATTGAGTCCACATGAGTCCCACGAGCGCGAAGTTCAGCTCGAGCCTTATCCAGACGCTCAGACGAAGACGCTACCTTCGCCACCGCTTGATCTCGCTCGGATTGAGCCTCATGACAGCTCGTGCGGAATTGATCCCGTTCCATTTGGAGCCGAGCGATACGTCGATCTTGCGCGCTGATCTGACGTTGGAGTTGGAGAGCAGCCGCCTCCAGTGAAGCCTCCGACCGCTCCAGCGCTTGACACCGCTGCTGAGCCTTGGATAAGTCTTGATCTCGATCCTTCAGACGCTGACGGACTTCCAGCAGTGATTGATCTTGGGTCTGATCACGCTGACGAGCGGCAATCAGCTCCTGATCTTGGTTAAACAAAAGTCGGGCGAGCGCAGTGGGAGGCAGGGAACCAAGATCGGGATGACTGGTTAGAGCAGCTAATTGAGCTTGGAGGTTCTGGACCTGGCGTTTCAAAGTGTCAATCTCGTCTTCCAGACACAAGATCGTACTCTTGGAGGTGGCTTGCAGCTCGTCGTAAGCTTCCCGAAGCTTGGACACCCTGTCTAGCTTCTCTTCAAGTTCTTCAACCGTGGAATTGCTCTCTACCAGCTCTGCGTTGGAAGCCTCCAATGCTTCGATCAGCGCGTCATACCGATCTTGACAGAACTTAGCGAACGGCATGGCCTGAGATCGGAGGTGACTCAATTTTCGATGCAGATCGCCCATATGACGAAGAGAGTCCACGTGAGCGTGTTGAAGATCCTCATGATCATCTTGCAGTTGGCGGAAGATCGACTCACGGCTGATAATGTCCTCCACGCCTCTTAGGGAAGCTTGAACGTCTTGGAGCGACGCCCGAACGACTTGTAGGTCCACATAAGACCGGTGAACATGGGCCGTCGGCGCAGAATGCAATCGGTGACATTCCGGACACGAAGAATGAGGGTGAGGTGGTGAGTTGGAAGACGAGTCAGGATCGACGGCGGCGGCGGCCACCGCGAGCAGGCCCAATTGGCCCGGTGGCGTAGTCGATCTTGGAGTGGACGGAAGATTGGAGGCTTGATCTTGAACCATGGAAGACGATGGGCAGGAAGGAGATGCGATGCGGCGAGTGAAAGCAGTTGTGCTGCCACCACTCGCGCAGGGGACGGTTGTGGTGAAGCAGATAAGAAGTTTTCCGATCTCGATCTCGTCCCGTCAATCAAGATCAAGAGCAATCCCTCTCTACGGTGATCCTCGGTATAGTGACCTTCACTATAATGACCAAGTGAATGCGTGCGCCATCATCCCTGCTCAAGACGATTGTACCCACGCGATATCGATCCTGACAGGTAAATATCGATCTTAACTTTATTATGGGTTTTAGGGAGCCAGTGCAATATGGATAACCACAGATGGGAAGCATAGGATAATAACCATTAATTCAGAGTTGTTTTTACCTTCTACTACACAAGTCTTCCTTCATCTACGCTATTCCGGGTAGGGATATACAAGATTGGCCCTCCCGACGCCACGCAGGATCAAGATCGACACTAAGTGGAACCCCTACGCCCAGATTGCTTGGCTGGACGTTCGTCAACCCTCAAATCTCAAGACCCCGCTATAGGAAGCGGCAAGCACGTATTGGAAACTATTGGATAAAGGTCACACACCGACCACAAGACCCCCCGAGCTAAGATCGACACTGGTCAGAGCAAGATCGACCAAGTGCAACCAAGATCGAAGCTCGGTAACTACACGGCGCAGCGAGTAGAAGTATCCCCGCTGCTGCCACCTTTCCCGCTGTCCTGTCAGACAGCAAGATCGACAACAAGCGCGTCTAATCGAGATCACCCGAGGAGCGATCTAGTCCCACCGACGGGTACACAAGGTGAGATCAAGTAACTTCACGGAAGATCGGAGTACCCCCTCCGTTAGTCGGCAGTTCGGGCGCTGTGTGCAAGAGGACTCCTGCGATCTTGCGATTTCGCAGAACCACTTCGCCACACAATAACTATCATTATTGCATCAAATCCCGATGTCGTCTTTGGCAATGTTACGATAAAGTCCATTGCAAGATGCGTCCACCTCGCCGATGGAATTGGATGGGAACGCAGCAACCCCGGTGATTTTGTTGTTCAGGATTTAATTCTTTGACAAACTTCACACGAACTAACATAAACACGGATAGATTTCTCCACTGAGCGCCAATAATAGTGCGATTCAAGCAGTCGTAGCGTACGTTCGACTCCCAGATGACCATAACACTTGCCATCGTGAAATTCATACAGAACAGCATCAATTGCCTCACAAATGTTTGGCAACACCAGCCTCAGTTGCTCGTCGTTCTGAGTTTGGTAGAAAATTGCTCGTTGACTAAGCTATATATCTGTATATGTCGTATTGAAAGCTTAGTCGTTGTCGAGTTCCCTTTTACCAATTGTTGCACAGTCGCTGTAAATGGGTCCTCACCATACCTGCCCACAGGTTCGTTTACCAAACTTACCAAATCCCTTTTCACCCCTCGACGGATGTGCTGTCTAGCTGAAATGGATGCCAAAGTCGCGCTTTCATCCCCAGCAAAATCTGGTCTGCGAGATATGCCATCTGCTACTGCGTTCTCCGTTCCTGGTGTAACGGGGTTACATGAATGGGGTACCCTAGAAAGGGTACCGCCTTTAGAAGTTGATATACTTCTGTGGGTATTTGTTTTAATACTCTGTTGTGAGTGGTGTGGACCACACTGTGGTGTGGACCACACTGTGGTGTGGACCACACTACTGCCACGTGGGTCTAGGTGGCTGAGGGCCAACCAATAGTATTTGACCTACCTTTTATATGCATATATAGAACAAACTATAGTTAATTGGTTATTTGTATTACAGGCCAAATGACCTAATTAACTATAAATATAAATCAGTCTTAAATCTACGCTAAACTGGCTATTAAGTCCCCTAAGACCAGGGACTAGTGAACCGCCGTTCACTTAGAGTTTGTATACTCTTAATAGCACGCTTCCTCAAGCAAGGAGCTCGTGTGACCCCGTCACACTTAGTAGCACTTGTAGTCAATCCACGCCTACGCGGGTAGATTCCTACAAGGTAAGCCGGATAGAGGGGAGTTCCCTCATTTGACCTACTCTCAGTTTGAGTCGGTCCGGAAGGTGATGGGCATCTTTGGAGGAGATGCCCTCCGAAGCTTGGCGGCTGCTACGCCGGCCGAGCAGGTCGAACGCATTGAGGCGTTCGACACGTACGAGAGAGGGCTAATCGCCCACGCACAGGGGCTGCAGGCCCCCGTGGCTGAGATGAAGCCAGCCCAACCTAAGCCGTTGAGGCTTAAGGTTAACCCCTATGAGGGGAAGGAGGGAGAGAACCTCCACTTCTGGGTCAGAGAGGTAGAGCTCGCGATGGACGCGGCTCTCATGTCGACCGAGCGACTTCGGGTCGCTTTTGCCCAATCCAACCTGGGAGGCCGGGCGAAGACCTGGGCGTACACGCGCGAAGCGACAACGCCGGGTTGTTTCACAACCTGGGCTCAGCTGTGTCAACAGCTTAGAGCCGTCTTCCTCCCGGCAAACTACGAGTATCGCCAGCACTCGCGCTTCCTTGCCTGTAAACAAGGGAAGCGTGAGCTGCACGAATACATCCAGGAGATGCGAGTACTCGCTGCATCTCTGGTAGGGAACCCCCTACCTGAACACATCAAGGTGACAGTGTTCATGGATGGCCCATCCCGCACACAGTTGTTCCGCGTGCATGCGAACGCTATGGAGGAGGCGATCCAGATTGCCCTCCAAGAGGAGTACAGCCACCGACAGGCTCGTACTCCTACGTCAGTGTGGCAAGGCCACAGTGCGTCGTCAGGTGCAGTGCAAGGAGCTCCAGCAGCTGGAGCTAGCACCGGGCCGGTACCCATGGAACTGGGTACGGCCGTACAGAGATCCATCCGTTGCTACGGATGTGGGAAGCTCGGGCACATGCAACGTGCCTGTCCTGCGGGAGGGCAAAGGAAGATCCCTTCCAAACCTAGGGGCTCGAGGGGCCCGTGGCAGAAGCTGCGACCCAAGAGCTAGGGGAACTGGGGTCACCAGTAGGGGCGGGGCGCCCTACTGGGGAAGATCTAAGTCCCCATGGTAGGAGTGTGGACGCCACACCATGGAGGCTTAGCCCCTGAGAGCCTGGGTGCCCTCGAGACGAGGAAGAGCAGCGGTGGACTGCTCGTGGTACACGCGAGTGTACGGGGATACGGAGATCCCTTCAGAGTCCTGATTGACTCTGGGGCGTCGACGAACTTTGCTCGACGCCAGACGGTCACGCGGAATGGCGACAAGTATGCCGACGCTTTGCGTGAAAGCGAAGGCAGGGGCCAGGTCTCGGTGAGACTGGCCGATGGTACGGTGGTTAACGTACCTGGGGTCCGTATGGACCTGGCCGTAAAGTTTGAGGACTTTGACAGCACGGAGTCGTTCCTTGTCCTAGACATGGACAAGTACGACTTGATCCTGGGCATACCGTGGCTCGAAAAGCACGAGCCCTGGATCGATTGGCGCGGCAAAGCCATTGGGGCTAGCCGGCCTGCAGTCTCCGACAGAGCTTTGGTGAGTAATGTTCCCACCTCTGTCCGGGACTGGGGCGCCAGAGATGGTCGCCAAGGCGCTTATGCGCCCGAAGAAGTACTGTGAGTCACGGACTCCAACGAAGATGTTGCGATGAGCCTCGCAACCGGTCATGAGACCAAGGCTCATTGCCAAGCGTGTGGGATTGCCACGACGGCAAGTCCCAACGCTAAGGGTCGTCGCGCCGTATGGGCTTCGACTGTGGCAGTGCCGGACGGCACCGACCAGGCGGGTAACATAGGTCCACAAGCAGCAGAGGCTGCTGAGGAGAGCGCTGTAGGCGTCTCCGGCGTGGGTAACATAGTTCCACGCAGGGTCGAAATGACCGAGAAGATTGAGAGCGCAGCGTGCGCCTCTAGCGTGGGTAACCGAGTTCCACGCGGGGTCGAGAAGACCAGTACGAGGGCGGAGGTGTTGTTGAACACCTCCCGTGTGGATAACAAAGTACCACACTCGGAGTCTGAGACTCCACCGGCACGACCGGTCGAAGAGCAATTCCATGTCTTCGACGGTGTGTCCGGTCGTCAAGTGAGGGCAGGTGCCGTCCATCTGGAGGCACTGCCAGAGGTGTCAGCACTGCTGAACCTCGAGGAATTGTCCATGAAGGACTTCCTGGCCGAGTTGAAAACCGGAGAGATTGCGGAGATGGTGCTCCTGAAGCCGGAGATCTCTCCTGAAGATTTGAACTCTTCCTCCGTAATGGACGAGGATGTCCTGGAGGGGTTCACGAAGCAGCGTGCAACGCGCTTGGGTTCTGAGATTCTCAAGAACCCGGAGGATCCAGTGTATCCTCTTGTGAAGGAATACTCGGATGTGGTGTCGAAGCACCCACCATCCCAACTCCCGCCGGATCGGGGAGTTCGGCACGAGATTGATCTCGTGCCTGGCACAAAGTACTGTGTCACGAGGCAGTGGCCTCTACCTCGCGAGAAGTGCGAGGTCATAGATGCCTTCTTCGCCGAGAAGGCGAAGTCGGGCATGGTGCGGGAGTCGAAGCCCCCGCACTCGACGCCAACCTTCTACGTTCGTAAACCGAACGGGAAGTAGCGTCTGATTCACGCATATAACAAGCTGAACAATGCGACGGTACCGGCACAAACGCCGATCCTCGCAAGGATCTGTTGTTGAACAACATGTCGGGTTGTACGCTGTACAGCACCCTAGATCTGGTAGACGGGTACTATCAGATCCTGATGCGGGAGAGTGACATTCTTCTCACCGCAGTGAGCACCCCGAGCGGGATGCTCTGGGAGTGGCTAGTGATGCCACAGGGGCTATCGAATGCCCCAGCGACGTTCAATCGCTTGGTCACACAACTGTTTAGACCATTGCGTACGTTCGCACAGACGTACTTCGACGATATATTCGTCCATAGCCGTGCCGAAGGTGGCCAGACGGCTATGGAGGTGCATTTGAAGCACCTCCGTCGAGTGTTTGAGGTCATGAGAGCTAATAAGCTCTATGCCAACATCGACAAGTGCGTCTTTGCAGCTGAGGAGATAAAAGTCCTCGGCTGCTTTGTCAGCAGGGTCGGCGTGCGCGCCGATCCAGGGAAGGTCAAGGCCATAGCGGCTTGGCCGACCCCGAGGTCGCAGAAGGACCTCCGGAAGTGGTTGGGCTTAGCCAACTATCTTCACAAGTACAGCGCAGGGTAGGCTGAACTAGCTCGACCCTTGTCGGATCTCTTAAAGAAAGATGCCGACTGGGTCTGGGAGCGACAGCACCAAGATGCTTTTGATAGCATCAAGGCGAGCTTACAGCAAGCGCCATTCCTGGCCTTGCCGGACGAGAACAAGTCATTTAGCGTCGTTTGTGACGCTTCTGACTATGCAATAGGCTGTGCGCTATTGCAGAAGGACAATGAAGGACATGAACGTGTCATCTCCTTCCAGTCCAGGCAGCTGAAGGCTGCCGAACGGAACTATCCCGTTCATGACAAGGAGCTACTTGCAATGAAGTACGCCCTTGTCAAGTTTAGAGTTCATCTCTTGGGCACGAGGCCCTTTGTGATCTATACTGATCACGCGTCCTTGCGGACTGCCACCAACTCGCCGCATCTGTCGCAACGGATGGCGAGGTGGCTGTCATTCTTCGCGGAATACAACTTCCGCGTTGAATACAAGCCGGGCAAGCTCAACGTGCTTGCCGATGCATTGTCGCGTCGACCTGACTATGAGCTAGCTCATGTCAGCCGGGTCACGACAGATCTATACGATCGGATACGCTTAGCGTATCAGGAAGACGAGAACTACACTCCACTGGTGCAGTTCTAGTCCGATGGCAAGGACGCCAAAGTCGACAGGCCTTCGCCTCGACAGCGGGCGCAGCTCCATCGTTATGAGCTGGTCGATGGTTTACTCCATTACAGAGTAGACACTAGAGATCCTCCTCGGGTTGTCGTTCCAAACGACGAGGATCTGAAGTATGACATACTTCTGGAGGCGCATGATGCGCCGATGAGTGGCCTTCTTGGCCGAGATAAGACCTACCAAATGGTCTCTCAGATATTTTGGTGGCCCCGCATGTATAAGTGGGTGGCACACTATGTCAAGACATGTGAAACATGTCAGAGGGTGAAGCCTTCGGGCCACGCCTCGGCTCCACTGCAGAGCCTACCTGTACCAGCGGATTGCTGGAAGTCGATGAGTCTCGACTTCGTCTTCGGCCTACCGGCCGATGACAAGGGTAACACCGGCATATTGATGTTTGTCTGCCGTTTGAGCAAGATGGTGCATCTTGCTCCGGTACGTGACAAGGTCACCGGGAAACAAGCTGCACAGCTGTTCCTAGATAGCGTGTTTCGCTATCAAGGTCTACCAGAGACCATAGTCTCGGACAGAGACCCGCGTTTCACGGGTGCGTTCTGGGACACCCTGTTCCAATTGTTGGGAACTAAGTTGACGATGTCAACTGCGGACCATCCGCAGACGGATGGTCAGACGGAGCGCGTCAACCGCGTGCTCGAAGATACTCTTCGCAGTATCTGTGCGGAAGCACCTCGATCCTGGTCGGACCAGCTTCCTATGGTTGAGTTTGCACTCAACAATGCGGTACACGCATCAACAGGGTTTACCCCGTTCTATTTGAATGGGTTACGACACCCACAGGTGCCGCTAGCCTTGCGGGGAGGCACCGATGCCTCCATCGTAAGTGGGGGAGAGGGTCGGAAAGCCTTTTCCTCCCAGGTCTCGGAGATCGAGCCAGAGTCTTTAAAAAGACAGTTGTCATCGTTTATAGACAACAGGATGATGCTAATCAGCCGGGTTAGAGACGCAATGGCGTTAGCCCAAGACAAACAAAAGGAGTACTCTGATACAAAAGGTAGAGGAAACTTAAAAGTGTTTAGGAAAGGGGACTTAGTCCTACTAGACACTAAGAACCTACCGCTAAAGGTGGTTAGCTCTGTAGAGAGCAACAAGTTGAAGCACCGCTTCATCGGACCCTTTGCGTTCCTGGCCAGACATAGCGCGGCGTATACCATTGACCTCCCAAAGTCAATGGCGACGCATCCGACGTTCTACGTGGGGCGTCTTAAGCGGTATCACGATCCGCTGGGTCTTCCTTCTCAGACGGAGGAAAAGGTGAGAACTCACCTCCTCGAAACGAGGCTGAGTTCTCTAGACGACCGGAGCAGCCGGTGTCGAAGCCTGTGACTGATACACAGGCTGGTACCCACGCGAGTCATACGAAGGGTATGACGGTACCGAGTGAGAAGAACTTGGGTAAGAACTATACCCATAAGCCGAGTGGTACGAGTACCCCTGCGGTTCATAAGAGGGCATCCGGTCATGCACCTCATGGCTTAGAGCGTCTAAGCCTTGACGGAGTTCCTTCAAGGCAGAAGCCGGAACTCGGCGGTCAACACGCCCATGGAGCTCATGAGTCTCACGACCAAGAGCGTCCAAATCTCGACGAAGGACCTCAAGGGTCCCCGGCTTGCCAGCCTGAGAGGCAGCCTGACCACCAGGTCCAAGCCCAAGGGCTATCTCGATCGCATAGACGCGATCTCGAAGCTGACGGACCTCGTCGCTTAACAGGGACCCCACAGAGTCCCGACCCGAAATTGGGGGTCCAGAAGGATAAGGCTGAGAAGGAGCCTCGTACTCAAACGCGTGCGAGAGCTCCTCCTGCCCCCCTTGATCGGAACGGCGAGCTCCACTACCATGTGGAGCGGGTCGTCCAAGAGCGGCGGCGCTCTGGGAAGCGCCAGCTGCTTGTGAAGTGGCGGGGTTACCCCTCGTCACAGAACTCGTGGGAGCCGGAAAACCGGCTCCGGGTTGACTGCCCGAAGGCTGTTGAGATCTGGAATCAACAGCCGGGGCGTAAGTAGTCCGCGGCTTCTTAGCCGCCTTACGGTGTACGGTCCCTGGGTTGACCGAACCATACCCGCGCTCGTCTTGAGCGCTAGACTTAGACTGCTGTCTAAGTCCCTCCATAACGGAGCGGAGTTGCCGCTTAGCGATTAAGTGCGCAAACGCAATGCGAAGATCGCGCTGGTCCAAGATATAGGACATCAGACAATCTTCCCGGAGTTCTTTCAACTCCTGAACTGTAAAGTTCTTTAGAGAAACCCATCTCCAGAACAGGTCTTCTGCCTGGGTCTGGGTTGTGGTGTTCTCGGGCTGTACCCAAGGGTACCCCCAGATGGGGAAGAGCCCACCACGGTCTTCCGGCTTCTTGCGGAGACTCGTGAATTCCCCAAGAGGAATTCGGTGTGGTGCAAGTAGCACACACCTAGCGGCCTCAATGTCATTGACAAAGAGTGGTTCGACTTGAACCAAGGCACGCTCATAGGCGCCACGTGAAGTGCGCCCATGGTTAAGACCACGAGGGGCCTTGAGGTGTTCCAGGAACATGGGAGACCCAGACCCCGCATCCGGTGGGTAGTATCCGCGAGGATACACCGGCGTGGGAGGCGCAGGAGCGCCTTGCAGTTGAGCAGCTTGATAGCGCTCCTGCTGCTCATCAAGATCATTGGAGATCTCTTGGGGCTCGGAAACAGCCCCCTCCTCTTCCTCCTCGTCTGAGGAGACGAACAGGGATTTGAATCTCTTCGCGATGGAAGGCTCTGAAGTAGGAGAGCCAGGGGCTGCGCGCTTCTTAGCAGCAGCAGCACCCTCATCAGCCCGTTTTGAAGAAGCTGCTTTCGCAGCTTGGGCTCGAGCCTTACCTTCGGCTAAGGTAAGGTTCTTGGCAGGCGAGCTCGTCGAAGCTGCCTTTGCCTGGGATGATTTAGCATCATCGGCAGGAGCGTCCTGTGAAGGAGCATCCTGAGAAAGAGTTGGATCCTTGGTGGATCCAGGAGAGTCCCCATCAGACTCTGATCCCGTGATCATAGGGATATCGAAAACAGGGGACTCTGCCCCAAGACCGTGGTCTCGATAGGTGAACCGAGGGTTCGGCCTATCGTCGGGCGACAGGGAGCGCGAGCGACTGCGTCGCGGGCTCCCTTCTTTTCTGGCAGCAGCAGCCGTGCGCTTGCTGCCTGCCTCGGAAGCCGCCTTGCGGACTTTCTTGCGCGGAACGGCCTTGTCTTTCGACTTGGCCTTAGCAGTCTTAGACTTGGAAGGCGCCGAAGCGCCGCGGGTGCTTGTCTTCTTAGGCATCTTGAAGGAGGTTGACGTGGAAACCTCTGGGTGTCTTGCTAGCGCAAAAGGCTTAACGAAGCCTCAAAGCCACAACGGTGGCTCGTCGATGGGAATCGACAAGGATAGCAAAGAGAGCGGCGCTCTCTGCCTAACTCCTCATTGGTTGGAGGTGTTTTTAACCTAAGTGGGGGGAGGATGAAACGGGGTTACATGAAGGGGTACCCTAGAAAGGGTACCGCCTTTAGAAGTTGATATACTTCTGTGAGTATTCGTTTTAGATACTCTGTTGTGGTTGGTGTGGACCACACCACTGCCACGTAGGTCTGGTCGCTGAGGGCCAACCAATAGTATTTGACCTACCTTTTATATGCATATATAGAACAAACTATTGTTAATTAGTTATTTGTATTACAGGCCAAATGACCTAATTAACTATAAATATAAATCAGTCTTAAATCTACGCTAAACTGGCTATTAAGTCCTCTAAGACCAGGGACTAGTGAACCGCCGTTCACTTAGAGTTTGCATACTCTTAATAGCACGCTTCCTCAAGCAAGGTGCTCGTGTGACCCCGTCACACCTGGTATGTACCGAAATGTTATTGGGTACTCACTTAATTCGTCATACCAACGCGCAACTCGACGTGAAATAGTCTTTTGAGTGACGAGGGTCACTAATGAACGATGGTCAGTTTCTACAATGAACGGTTTGTCCAAGAGATAAACTCGCCACAAACGTTGCCCGAATAATATCGCCAATAACTCTTTCTCTCTAATTGAATAGTCTTTTGGCATCCTTATTCGTTCTCCCTCCAAATGCCACCAGTTTTTCTACCCTCGCCTTCTTCTTGAAAGAGAACACCCCGCATTGCAAAATCACTTGCATCCATGCGCATATGGAATGGCTGGTCAAAATCCGGAATAGCTAGTATCGGTTTCGATCCAATTGATTTCTTCAGTAACTCAATGTTTGTTCGAAGAGAACCCGTCGAAACAATTTTCTGTTTGTCATTTCCGTTTAAAATGTCGAAAAAGGAACTGCTTTGCTGGCGAAGTCATTGCAGAATCTTTGCACATAGACCGCCGTATCCATGAACGCCGGCAGTTCGCTACGGGTACGGGGCAATGACCAATCTCTTAAAACTTTCACCTTTGCTGGGTCAATGCGAATTCCAGCTCTGCCGACGTAATCCCCTAAGCAGGGCATTTCGTCTAGCATTTACTTAATTTCACGAAAACGTTATGCTCTTCCAAACAACCAAGAGTACAGTCCAACGCCGATAAATGATTATCAATGCTCCGAGATCGTGTGTGAACATAAATGTCATCAAAATAGGATTGACTTATTTCGCTGAGGTCGGCTAGAACGCGACGGATGCCAGCACTAAACGTGGCAGGAGCATTAGAGAGTTCCATTGGTAACACTAAGTATTCATAAGAACCATCAAGTGTTTGGAACGCCGTAAGTGGTATATCTGTGTCTCGCAATCGAAATTGATAATACCCACTAAGTAGATCCATGCACAAAACCAAAATGAACCTTGCATTTATCGACGATCTTGTATTTTCTTGGCATAAGTAATGTACGTCTAACAGTGTGGGAATTTAGTGCACGGTAATCATGAACAATTTGCCACCATACTGGCTTTTTTATACAGAAGGTGGGTACGCCGTGTGGAGAAGTTGATGGTCTAATTAACCCAGCTGCTAGCATTTCCATAGCCCAGTCTGTGATAACCTTTTCTTGTGCGGGAGACAGTCTCCACTGTCGACGGAATATTGCCTTGTTCGTGTCGATGTCAATTTAATGTTCACCACGCTCACGAGGTGGTAAACATGACGGCAGTTTCTGCTGAAAGATTGCTTGATGCCGTAAAAGCACTGGATACACAGGATGTCCTTGATAGTCATCAATAGTAACAGGCTGTGCATTTTCATCCCCTTTTCTTTTTCTGTCTTTGCTCGGATCACGAAGACGAACTCGATGTCTTTTGGCTTCTTTAACATCCTTCGGAACTGTTTATCACGTCATTCACCCGCTGAGGAGAGACAGGATGCCGCTCCCCACCAATCTTCACCGCCGGTTGCATTGGCTTATGAAGCGTCTTCACTTCGAGCTTCATATTTTTCTTTTCTTGATTGGTGTGGTTTCCTACCTTGTTTCCTGCTTTACCCGCGGTTGTGTTCGCTTCGTTACCCAATCGATGTCGGGATTCACCTTCTCAGCCAGGGCGTTCCAAGTAGAATGTATAGTTCTTCGGGTACGTCAATCACAAGAAATCATTTGTGTAAGGGGGAAAGTCATCCAGGTACTACGTAATTTTCACTGTTGTTTGGATATCACCACCGTCTGTTTGTTTGCTTACGTTATTTCCATGGATTCTTTGTGATCAAAATTTTTCCACGAAGATCATTCAATCTGCAGAACTGTGGACTCACCCCATCGATAGTTGCACCACTGTCAATGAAATTTGAATTTGGTATGCAAATGTCCTGCTTGGAACACTGTAAAACACTCCGAGTATGCAATAGACAAAAGTAATCCCGAGATAAAACTTGTTTTCATGGATATTTGCGGGATTTTCTTGATCATCCAATTTAACGTCACGACATGCACACTCCACAATACTTACTTGGTCGAGTCTCTCTTCATCTCGTCCACCCGAGTGCCCGACTTCCTATGGACTCGCTAGTTTGAAGCCTCCAGCAGAGCGTAGATATTCTTGTGAAGATCTTGTTTCTGCATCAAATTTCGAGGTTTCTTCGCAGGATATTTTATCCAACAGTCTTCGTCACGGTAATTCCGTGTAGGACACGATAGAATTCTCACTTGTCGGGTGAGTTCCCACCAACAACACACGCTTCCTCATGAAGGTCAGCGATTGTTGGATCAAACCTGAAGACCAGGAACGATCCCTTACACCGGGTCGGTTGTAAGCGCTTCTGTATACCGAGGCTGGTTTAGGTCACCCTTACCTCCACCGCTAGCCACGAGCTTAGACTAGGGTGTTATATTGCGTTTTCGCCCGTAAACCTGCAGTCCCTCAGAGAAAGCGTGTTAGGCCTTACACAGGGCTGTCGAGGTATAACCTCGACGGGGAGCAAAATATACACTAGGACTTCAGTAGACCCTAAGTATACACGTAACGACACATCACTGTCACCTCCGACCTCTCGGCCACACCAACTCTTGACCTGATCAGGATAAACTCTCGATTCAATATACCTTGGGTCTACTGTGGTGTAGCGGGATCAGCAAAATCTGCGAGATCGCTAGATCCAACTTCCCACCAATGCCCGGACACCGACTAACGAAGGGGGTCCTCCGATGATCCGTGATCTGCTGAACTTGCTCACCTTGTGTACCCGTCGGTTGGGCTGGATCTTCCTCTCTTGGTGACTGCTAAGTTGCTCGATTGGTGTTGATTGAACGTCTTGGCGTGACGTTGGGGTCGTAGAGTAGCGTGGGAGTCTTCACACCACTCGCCAGTAGTAGATCCGGAGTCCAAGCGATTAGATCGAGCTTGGATCCGGCGGCCTAGATCTGGATCTGGCCTTGTAGTAATCCCTTTAGTGTTGTTGTTCCTGTCCTTGAGGTCCTTTGATTGCTTGGTGCTGCCTATAGCGCGATCTTGATAGTTGAGATACCGAGGATCTACCGGCTAAGCAATTAATACCGGGATCCTGGATCTGCATTTAGGGTAAGATACTAGGAGGTTGGATCTAGCCAATATATTATCTAGATATTATCAACCACCCTAGATCTATACACCTAAATCGCTATTAATACCGTAGGGCCAATGTAGTTCCCGTTTCCAGGCGCGTAGCGAAGCACTTGTGTCGTACGATGCAAATTCGGTTCTGATTTAATGTTAAGACCTATCCCATCCTGTATCCTATCCTTAACGACACATCGACTGATTACGCTATCCTGATCCTTGTCCTTTCTTGTCCTCATCATCCAGGCAGTCGACATCTTTGCAGATCACCTTGGATCTGAACCATAAACATCAGATCACTAGTCGCAATATCGTTATCTGGACTTCTCCTTTCTCCAATATCGTACTCATCCACCACAATGTCCAGATCACACGTCTCCCGAGTCAGATCATGCCTTATTAGGCTAGATCATGCTGATCCAATTCCAGATCGGCTAGATCTTCTTGATCTCCGTGATCTAGGGTTTTCGTGCATGATCCAAGGGCAATACTTCGTGATAATCATAATTATAACATATCCGAGCTTATTCCATGCCGTTAATCCCCCAATCATCGTTCATCTTTGCCATAATATCCCTAGATCCCAAATCCCTCGGATCCGCCTATGGATCTAGGTTCACGAGCCTTGATCCAAGTTCCCCGAATAGACCCGCATATGTGGACCGATCTGGTCTTCACGGATATAGATTATAGCCTAAATCTGGACATCTAGGCTTAGATCACCAGTTTCCACAGTGTATATAGACGTACTGTTGCACCCATACTATAATCATGCAAGTCCCACATCATCCATATCCATACGAGATCTTCCCAGCTCTTCGGATCTGGGTACATGTACAGATCGTATATCAATACATCTATCACGTCCCACCCAAGGTGTCACTAATCTCCATCAATCTTATCCATCAACTGGATCCACCACCGGATCCACACACATCAGCCCGTCATCTACTCCAATCACATCACGTCAGGTCCGATCACGTCCAAATCGGATCTTTCCTGGATACTCCAATGCCAAATTCTTCAAATCCACTTCACCACACTACCAACAGGCATCCCACACAACTGAGCGTGTCCTGGCCCTTAAATAAGCTAGCTACACTTACCTAAGTCGGACTTGACTCTTGTTAGCTGGGGGGAAGACTGCGTTTTATAAACTGCTTAATGTGAGGGTCAGAGAGCCTCTGTATGTCATCCTATGTTTTGTCCTATGCCTATATACAAATATTAAGTGTAACCAATCTCTGTGCGAGCATCCGAGGCTTCGGCATAAGTGCGACCGAGGGGTCGACAGCTCACACTTGAATGCGGATCTGGGACAGTACAGATGCGGGACAAGGGATCTGAGATGGGTACAGAGCCCTATCTCGGCCTAATCCAGGAAGCCTCGGCCAGGTTGTATTAGGCTAGCCGAGGCTCTCGGATGTCACTATTCCTTCTCTGTCACTCCGTCGTGAGATGTATAATCCTCCAATGGGGTGAACCCTTCGCTTTTCACCGAAAGGTTCTGTGGCGGTTATCCTAGCGACAGGTTAGCTACCCCATAGTTAGACCCAAACACCACAGTGACGACCGCGCTGACAGTGTTACTACTGGTTGCTTTCCGCGAGCAATGATGCTCCCAGTTCCACTTGCCTGTTGGGTCGGATTTCCTCCACCGTGATTCATTTTTCTACGTTCTGGAGATTTTCCTGAATTTCAGGAGCGCAAACCAGTTAGGCTCAAATTGACTTTCTTTTCTTGCAATTCCCACTCTAAGAACCGTTCCTGGACTGCAGCCGATAGCGTTGGGGGCTGTTTACGTTGTACAGCACGCTTCATTTGCATATCACTAATTCCATTAACGAAAAGGTTGGTCGCTGTCTGCTCATCAAGTTTAACTATTCGCTGTAGCTCTCGAAATTTTGCCACATATCTTCGATATCCTCCGGATTGCTTGAGAGTAAGGAGCTAATTCAGGATTTTATCATTGAAGTTCGGCTCACGAACCTCATGGACCATCTCTTTTTTCATGACACTCCATAGTTCACAGTTTTTTATCCGCCATATAACGTTCATACCACGCCAATGCTGATTTGCGAACGCATTGATTTAATTCATGATACAGTAAATAATCGTGTTCTTGGAGGTCGTAACCTTTTTGTCTGAAACAGCTGTCAAATTGGAACAAGAAACTATTCAGCTTGGTTCAATCAATAACACCCTCGAATGTCGGTGGACTGACATCCATCTTCCGCAGACGTGGTGTACTTGCTTGAGCTACTTAAGTCCCATCCATGATTATATCACTGTCGGGTTGTTGTGTCACACTACGGTCCGCAAGTGAGGCATGGATCGTCGATTCCGAATCCACGCTAGTTTGTTGGAAAGAAATGACGTTATCACGCGCTTCAGTGGCCATTTATTGTGCCACTTGAGCAATTGCTTTGGTCTGGTTTAGTGGAGTAGACATCTTAGCCAAACTTTGCACCAGATTGGTCAAGTGTCCTTTCATTTTGAACATCTCGGCTTCGAGACTATTACTGATGGTCGTCATCGTAGTTGACATTTCTGAACGTAAGTTGTCCCTTGCGATTTGTATTTCCTGGCTCATGTCAGCAATTGATGTCTCGAGTTGACCCAAGCTAGCTGCTGCAGCTTCATTTGAATTTCCAGTTCTGACGCAATGTCCGTCACTACTTTCGAATTCAAGAAGCTGACGAGCAGGGGCTGTGTCACTTCACAAGACACGACGGGCTGTACTGCGAATAGTCATCACCATCAAGGTCTACAATGTCGCACTTAGTCCAAGTTTACTCTTTTGCTCAGACTCACGTGAGTTGATAGCACTTAGTATGAGAGGAAGCACAGGTGTTGGTTATCTTATTCTTGATTAGTTGGTCTTTCGTCTTGTGGTAATGAAAAGAATCACAGTAAGCTACTTGGCCAAAGCAGCCACCAAGACTCGACTTGAGCTCTTGGTTGTCGATTCCGGAATGAACGGAATTGACTCGTCGCCTCTGCCAGCCTCAACGGCATCCTTTTGTCTTGACCGTTCGCTATTGGTCAGTCATTGTTCTTGCCGTTGACGGGCTCTGTGCTATGCGTCCTTAATCTCTTTCTTTTTTATTGATGGGTCGTGAGCCCGCGACACCGACCACTAACAGCACAGATTCGATGTTTAATAACTTCAGTGCGGAACGAACGTTCATAAGGAGCTTCTCAACAGCGTCAGAAGTCTGGCGAACGACAAGATTACACAAGTGGCTGAGTGAATTCAGTAAAATGTCGAGCTTCGTTTCTTGCGGATCTCATGGAATCCCTGGCCTTACCGTCTCCATTGTGTACAAAAGATGAACACGAGCTTCTTCGGCAACCTCAACCCCTTCCTCTTTGATTAAGTTGTCAGTAACCGCGAGTGCAATAGCAGAGTGGGCTGCACTACGTATAATAGAGGCATCATGAGTTAGTATCTGCTGCAAACAAAGATGCCTCTCACGTTGTTGCCGGATTTTGGCCCTCTTCGGATGACCGTCTATGCACCCGTGAACCTGCAGTGTCAGATCTAAAGCTCCGTAAAAACACGTAAAAAGTGATTAGACCATGAGTGTGTTATAGTAAAACGAAAAAACAGTCAAATGTTTTTACGTTGATGTTTGAACACGTTGTTTTCGAACCCTGTCTTGGTGTGCCACCAGCTCACGTTATGCTTCTGGTTTCGGGAAATCTACAGCCTATGATTTGCAGAATGTGTATTGTACATGTTTTAATCCATGCTTAACGATGATTGCAATTTGTGGTTCTGTTGCATTTTAAAGTTTCATTCATTTTAGCCACGTGTCGGGAAAGGTGAAGCCTACGCCCCTCCGAACTTGCACGCTCCTTACCAAGCCCTGAGAACCCCAGACCCCTCTGTAGCCTCCCAGCGTTATCCCCCTTCGTTTGTCGACAGGTACTGTGTGTTATCGGGTGTCACGTGCCTGCGCAATGATGCGAAAGGTGTATAACTGATTGTGATGTCGTATTTGGCTTATGCACAGCAATCTGTGTGCAATCACAGGAGTCCCCCTCCCATTGGCATTTTCGCAAGACTGTGCTGAGAACAAAAGGTGTGGCTTCTGTGTTGTGTTTTAGCTGATCGCGCTGTTGCTAATGTCGTGGTGAATTTCCTATGATGCAGGGTGCCGATTGGAGCAGCGTGAGGTCACCGTACCCACGTTGGATGTAAAAAGCTGATAAAGAAGGACAAGGTATGCCATCTATTTAAATGTAGATGCGCAAGATGCAATGGTTGAGCTGACTGAGCTGCGTTATCGTGTGTGATGGTTGATATTTGTCTAATTTCGTGTTCGTTTTCTTAGATCCTGTTAAAATGAACTTTAGACACACTGTAGGCAGCCCATAATAGTACAGTGTATTTAATGTTATTCCTAATTGCCTATACTATAGACGTGTTCAATCTGAGGCAAATAGGGAAGTGAGGTCGTCTCGGACTTCGTCCTCGACGGCGTACATCTTCCTCTGCCTTCTAGTCCTCACCGCACTGTTTATTGTGCAGGAATCTCTCTGCCTATCCATATGGGATAGTGTTGAGTGATCTAGTTTGAACTCCCTTAGGAGTTGATATCTAAAATAACAGGTTTACTGTTATTTAACTAGAATTCGGGTAGTCCGGCTTTTCTACCAACTACCCTCATAGGGCGGTGGAGCCACACTATCTAACAGATTCACGTACGTAGGAGTCTTCACTTAGCTAGATTGCTTGACGCTCGTCTTAGTATGAACCCTGATTGTGGCCATGTTTTGAACATGATTTGTACTATTGATTATTGTATCCACTGCAGCATTCCCCGGTAAAAGAAACATACAAGCTACTGTGATTGCTAGACATGCCTGCAGTTACAAGCCGTAGTAGTAATGACGATGGAGATTCATATGGCTTTGCGAATCCCCGTCAGTCTGGTGAAAATTTGGTAGCAAATGAATCGCAACGTGGTAGGATACCGAACGCTCATAGCACGAATGGTATTGTTTCCAGCGGAGATGGTTCAACGGAGCTATTACGTACAAATGAAAAAGAAGGCGGTGTTCACTCGTATAGCTATGGTGAAGATAGTGGTGGTGATGAAGAAAGAAGCGATGTAGAAAGCAGTGAACATACGTCTGGTAATTCACGTGGAAGTCGGAAGCGTGCGCTTGCTGCCTGTGAGGAGGATATGTACTTTGTTCATGAGCTGAAGAAATACTACAAGAACTGAGAAAAGTTTGAAATATCTGCAAAACTGCCTTCGGATCGATCTGCAAAAGTATCAGAGCGATACGAAGACAGTTTTGGCTATTTGTGTGACGCAAAATGTGCGACGAAGGACCGTCAAATTGCTAGGATGAAGTCGAACGTGGGTAAACCTGCCATGGAACTGCAATTGGTTCTTGAACGAATGGACCCATATCAGCGACTGTACATTTGTACACACGAGTGGATGCCTCGAACTCGTTCAAAGGGTGTTCGTCCTAGGCACAAAGTCAACGGTATGTGCTGACCAATGTGGTTTGGAGCCAAAGTTGTACGACGTTCTCCTGGCGAATGGGCCATAGAGATGAAACAAGGGTTCTATGGCCATTCTCATCTTGTATTGGAAGAAATATATCGTAGTTATCCATCCGTTCGACGGATACCCGGTGAAGACCCGTTCATGAAAGACGTGGAATTAATGGTTGCAAGTGGGAGTCGAGCCAGCAGAATCTATGATTATATTCGTGAACGTTCTATGCACTATGTGCAGTTGAAGAATGTGTACAACACGATCTCAAAGATCAAGAGCTGCGATGTAACATTCTATGGATTATTCACTGATACTATATTTGGAGTACTAAATATGTTTGTCGATTTATCTACAAGTAATGAGGTGGTTCCCTAAGTGACGAGGACTTAGTAGTCGAGTTGTTGGTCAATTTCGAGCTGGAGGCGTCAGACAATGTCGCCGCCGTCGATTAAAACGCAAAGGGGCAAACTGCTGTCATCTCGGTTAGTTCTCAGCACATGCGCAAACTGTACAAGCGTTTTCCCGAGATCCTAATAGTAGATTGTACTACAAGACCAACAGGTGCGCTAAAGGATATTCCCAAAGAATTACATGATATGGGAAAGTGTCCTATGGAGGAGATTTACAATCAGATCCGCCAATTGCTCAACCCAGCCAAGCACGCAGGCATGCTTCCGGAGTCTGAGGAGAAGATGTTAAACTAGGACACTCTCTGGTTTGGAATCCGGTACGAGCCGAGCGTTCTAGATATTGCATCTATGCATTTGTGAACAGGACATCGGTAGATCAAGGTAGCAAGATCCCAGATCTACGCGGTAATACATGTGATCTGAATGGAAATCGTGCTGTCGCAGTCTCAAGTGTCCGCCAGACTGAGGGATACTCCAGATCTGAAGTGACTATGGCGGTGGATCTCCACCCAGGGGAGGTGAGAAGCTATTGGAAACAACGATATCCAGATCTGTGGTTCAAGCCCACGGATCAGGAGGATATACCGGTGATCCAGAGGCCGAATCAAATTAAGGAGATCCGGAGATCTGAGGTTATGGATCTCTTACCAGGGGAGTCTAGGGGATATTGGAAACACTACGCCCCAGGAAAATGGTTCCGCCAAGCCAAGATCGCTGGTAAGATCAACAATGAAACAGGGATCTTGCTCTTAGATACCGGCGCCTAAGTGTCCATAGTGGATACGGCCTTTGCTCGTATGTTTGGGTGCTATATCGACACGAGCCAGATCCAAGATTGTGTTGGGATCGACGAAAGTGTTTACAGAACGGAAGGAAGGACGCGGATCAATATCACCATGACTGGATCACTGGTTTACTCTTTCGATATTTGGGTCGGAGATCTAGCAGGTCAAGATGCGATCCTGGGTATGGATTTCATGGTGCCAACAGGGCTCCGCCTAGACCTAGCCTACGGATCTATAAGTTTACCCGATGAAGTGCGGATCCAGCTCAGTGGACATCGGCAGCTCTATAGTGATAAGGCCAGACTGGTTACAGTGGGAGATCATATTCAGATCGAGATCGGACAGTCGTTGGAACTTCAATTGCGTCTCCGGATGTCGGATCACGAAATATTCTGGGTTATTCGAGGAAGTCACTGGGTACCTACAGTGGTGAAGGGTTTAGGAAAAAGACTATATCTGCAGATCACTAACATTAGTGACAAAACGATCATCTTACAAGAGGACGTGAGGGTCGGGATTTGGCTAGAGGGTGATCACATTCCTCGAATGCCAGGATTTGTCTCGATCGGGTCACGCCGGTATATGGAGTGGCAAAATCTGGCACTAGAAGCTACGGTCGAAAGAGGATCTGAACAAGCGGATTTCTTAATGGAGTCAACAGAGCCTATGGTAGATCGGCCACTCTACCCTTCCCCTCGTGCAATCCTGAATCGACCCGAGATCTCGCAGATACAAGTGTCCCGATCACCTCTCAAGGACACAGAGGAACGGGAGATTTCGGATCGACTGGATCTAGCTGAGACTTCACCCACGCAAGTAGATCCAGCGTCTAGAACGGAGGACCAACCGCCTGCGAAGTTGGATCCACCTGATCTGATTTCGGACCAACCGGTAGAGGTTGAGGTAATAGGTCCAGATGTAGATCAGGTAAAGGTGAATCAGGGAGTAGATGACCTGGATCTAGTCACCGAAGTGCCGGCAGAAGGGGATCCACCCAGACAGGTACCTATTCCTGCACGGGAGGTGTTGTCACGAGAGTTGGGCAACCCCATGCAGGTGCCATCTGTAGACCTCCACCCAGTGGTCCAAGATCCGACTATGAAGTGTGGTGATCAGGCTGATCCCTCTGTCTCAGGGTCAGATCCGAATGTCCACTATCATGAGAGTGTCGATCTGTACGCGGAAGATGTAGACCAAGAGTTGGCGGTCCTCCCAGAAATCAGTACACGACAGATGAGGTAAAGATTGAGGACATCCAAGTAGGAGATCCGGAGAACCAGACCTCGAAGGAGATGGGCAATTACGTCAGAAGATCTGGAAATACCGACACCTTCTCATCGGTAAAGGGAATGCGCTACCGCCGGCCGCCAGAGGTGTGGTCTGTGATATCGATGTGGACGGTGCTAAACCAATTGTCCAACGAGTGCGGAAGATCGCGCCTCGATGTCGCGAGAAGTTATCAGATCTGATCAAGGGATTGCTGTCAGCCAAGATGACCAACTACTCCAGATCACCCTGGGCCTCGCCAATCGTTGTGAAAAATAATGGGATCGACATAAGATTGTGTATTGATTACCGGTTGGTAAACAGCCTCACTCAGCTGATGGTCTACCCCATGCCCCTGATCAACGATCTCTTGAAGATCTTGATAAGATCTTATGGTACTGTTCGCTAGATATGGCCAGTGGATTCTGGGTGGTGACTATGACTGATCGAGCTCGGGCGATCTCGGCTTTCATCACCCCTTTCGGACTATTCGAGTGGAATCGTATGCCGTTCGGCCTATGCGCCACAGATCTACCAACGTCTGATCGACAACGCTTTGTATGGATTCACCCGGATCCCGCCATCGAGATCGGATCCAAGACCAACGGACGAGTTTGAGGTGGGAGAATCTGAAGATCCAGGTAAGCCATCGGCGATTGGGCGTAGATCATATATCGACGACATTTTCATAGCAGCGAATAGCTGAGATCAGTTGTGTGATCGGGTGGACGGTCTACTGGAGGTGTGCGACAAATGAAATCTGTCGATCAGTGTGGTGAAGAGTTTCTGGGGTATGAGCAAAGTGGAGTATCTGGGCCATCGAATCTCGAAAGGTGGACTGGAGGCGAATCTTAAAGATTTAAAAGCACTGACGGATCTGACGTTTCCTGGATCACTCCGATCAATGCAATCCTTCCTGGGAAGTTTGAACTATTATCGTCGATTCATTGAGGACTATGCCATCTACACGGTCGTGCTATACGAATTGAGGGAAGTGGACTTCGCTGTGATGTCCAAGGGGATGTAGGGACCCTGATCGAGCGAAACATGGGAAACAGGGTGCTAGATGAAGTGGATCCGAGGGAAAATCGGAAATCGGATCTGGCATCAGAGCCGACAGAGACGTTGGATCTCGAAGGGTCAGAAGGAGATAAGGTTGATCCACGATGGATTCGTGCCCATCGGGCATTCGAGGCGCTCAAATCGAAGATCGCGTCCACGCCGATCCTACGTCATTTTGATATGGGCCGCGAAGCAGTGGTGATCGTATATGCGAGTGATTGGGCGATCTCCGCGACTCTCGTACAAGAATATGACCAGATCTACCACCCGATCACTTTCGCAAGCCCAACTTTGAAGTCGAACGAGCTGAATTACAGTGTAGTGGAGAAGGAGGTGCTGGCATTGTTGCGGATCCTAGATCTCGGATATAATATGTTGGTGGGACGTCGGATCCGAGTGGTGACTAGACACTCCACATTGGCATGGTTGTTCAGGTCAACGGGATTACAAGGACGATTGGGCCAATGGGCGTCACTTGTTGTCGCCGTGGACATTGGAGATTGTGAAATGCGTTAAAGGAGAAGACGAGATCCTAGGAGTAAATGCAGCTAGTATCACGCCCAGATCTATGGTAGATGAAACGTTGATCCAGATCTCACCCAAGAAAGAACTACGACGGAAGGTCCAAACTCCAATCCCTGTGATCCGACTGGACGAAGAATTATACGTGGTCAGTTTTGATGGATCTGCACCCGTGAAGCGTGGGGGTGGTGCATACAGCGCGATTTTGTGGAAGTTACCTAAATGGATGGTGATCAAGGCCAAATCAGCCTATGCAGAGGACCTCACTGTAACTGAGGCGGATTATCGCGGACTTCTACAGTGCCTGGATCTGCTAAGTAGAGTAGATCACAAACGTGTGGTGGTCTGCGGTGACTCTAATTTGGTGATCCGACAAGTCAGAGGCGAGATCGACTGCAAGGCGCCCGGGTTAACCCTACTTAGGCAGAAGGCGTTGGATCGCTTGAAGGATTGGCCAGATCTTGAACTTGTACTTGTGAAGCGAGATTGGAATGGCAACGCGGATAGTTTGGTCAGTGTAGCCCTACAACGGCAGTGTGGTGTCGAGATCGATTCCAACGTCTAATTACGCTGAATAGATTGGGCGAGGTGTTAGTGGCGAAGAGAGCCGATCAGGCAGCCCAGATCACGGCGGTGATGACACGATCGGGCCTGCGATCTACGACACGAACGACCTCAGACCACCAAGTATTACGGGAAGAGGTAGTCCGGGATCTCAGGATTGATCGGATCCGGCATGTACAAGACGAGGAGGCGTGGATCTCGGGATTAAAAAAGTATCTGAACGGAGATCTGCAAGATCTGACTCAACAGGAGGCCAAATTATACGCTAATATAGCGGCCGACTACGAATTAGATCAACATGATCTACTCTTCTACTGCCCCTCTGCAAAACCAACGGATGCAGATCGAAATAAGCTGGAGAGGTTGGTGATCCCGGAAACTCTATATTTAGATATACTACATCACTACCCTGTGAATCTTGAAGGCGGATATCAAGGTATCGGCCGAACCTATCAGCGGATCCAGATCAATTCCACTGGAGAGGCCTATACAGGAGCGTTCAAAGGTATGTTGGAGAGTGTGTGGATTGTGATACTGGTAAGAGTAAACCTCGGATCCAAGGAGAGTCGCCAGGTAATCTTCATGCAACGTACCCTTTCCAGATCATAGCTATGGATCATATCCCGTCATTACCCAGATCGCATAAGGGAAATACGGAATTATTGATCTTCGAAGATCTATTCTCTGGATATGTGATCGCGAAAGCTAGCTCATCAAGAACCGCTCAGACCGTCGCCGAATCATATGAAAAATGTGTTTTCCGACGGTTCGGGGCCAGTGAAGCGATTAGGCACGATCGTGAGCCAGGATTTATGTCCGACTTCTTCCGAGCGGTTAACAAGATCTTAGGTCAACGTCAACGTGCGACGATGGCATATCGCCCTTAGGCTAATGAATCAGCTGAACGCATGGTACAAATCACGACTCGTGCGATCAAGATGTATGTGCAAGATCTGGATCAACGAGATTGGGATGAATATGCTGAGAGGATTACGTTCGCGATCAATACCGCACAGGATCGGATCCGAGGAGAAACATTTTTCTACATGGTACATGGATGGGATCCTCGATCCACGTTGGAGGTGGTGATCCCGGTAGGAAGTATGCGAAGACATGATCGGGATCCACGATGATGGAGATATCGGATCCAGCGGTATTATCAGCAAGTTCGAGAACAAGTTAATCAACGGCTGCGAGAGGCGATCTCAGATCGAGCGGATCTACACAATCAGGAGATCCGCCCACATCAGATCGAGGTCGGATCCCAAGTGTGGTTGTATCTGGATCGAGTAAATGAGGGGTACGCTAAGAAGTTAGCGCATCTGTGGCTTGGGCCTTTCCGAATCGCAGAGAAAGTTGGAGAACATGCGGTAAGATTGGAGATCGCTGGATCTGGGTACCATATCTTCCCTATGGTACATGTCGCCAAGTTGAAACTCGTGAAGGAATACTCAGATCGGCCACTGATGCGACTTACTGTGGAGGATCAAGATCGTCTCGATTTCGACGAAGATCTGCTCCCGGGGGATAGCAGGATCCAAGATCGCGATCACGATGAGTATGAAGTGGAGAAGATCACAGATATGATCAGGGCGAGGCGAAGAACGAGATATGGACGGATTTATGGTGAATTTCTGGTACATTAGCAAGGATCTGATGATCCAACTTGGGTGGATGAGGCAGATCTCAACTGTAGCGCTTTGCTACACGAGTTTCTGCGAGATCGCACGAATCATAATCGATTCGGCGGCGTGATGCAATCTCACGAGGAAACGTGAGACCGCGATCTGCGGCAACAAGCGGGTTGTGGCGTAGAAACGTTGGTTGAAGGATCTACATGAAGGATGTAGATCGGTGGAGAGGGCATGCATGTATACATGAAAGATCCGTGAGGATTTAAGATCAAGTCTCGAGGCCCCGAGATCCTAGCTAACGGAGATCAACTATGCCCCTAAGGAGGGCCGATCAGAGTAAATTGGGAACAGTCGAGTTAAGATCATCGAACATATATTGAAAGGGCATTATGAAGGGAGGTAGATCAACTACGAGGGCTAGTCAACTGCGATTTAGCTGCTAGCCGGAGGTTGCGTCACTTGAAGGCCTAATAACTTGCGATCAAACCAGGGAAGCTGACGTGTAGGATGATCAGCAGTGTGATCTCGATAATGGTTGCGCCAGGGATCTGCCGTGTTGGCCTCCGCCAATGCCTCCAGCAGATCAGCCGGTTCCCGTCGATTCAGTTGCGGATCGGCCAGATTCGCACGTCTGGCCTCGATCCCAGGATACCAAGCAACTTCATCGGTACGCTTTGGGAAGTGAAGGAAGAATGGATCCAGGCGTAGATCCAGATCACACCCAGCCTTCGACCATGGCCTGGATCAGCGTGTTCAATATACGCTTCCATCGATTGCCGGCGTGCGATCTGCGATTGTTGCGTTGTTTGGCAAAGGCACCTAACCAAGGTGACTGAGCGATCATGGCAGCAGTGATCGGGAACTTGTGGGTCGACTCCCAGTAGGTGATCAACTCTGTCGCTTCGAAATCGCGATATTGCCGGATGAAGATCCCAAGGCGACCATCTACATCAGGCTCGAAGGTGATTGGGGGCAGGGAGTTCCGCATCACCTGCCATGGCTCAGACGCTTGCAACGCCTTGACGTTAGCCTCCGTGATCAGATGACCACAAAAGACGGGGAAGAGAAGTGCGCTTGTCGAGATGATTTGAAGAGTGAACGCAGTGAAGTTGTTGTGCAACTACAACTGACGTCCAGGAGGCGGCTGTGGTGAAGTGGATCTGAAAGATTTGGGGAAGGAATATCTGGGAAAGATCTGATAGGACGTGATCGGATCTGACGTGATGTGATCAGACGGGATGACAAGCTGATGTGGATGGATCTAGTCGCAGATCCAAATTAATGGCCAGATTGAGGGAGACAAGTGGTGGACGTGATGGATGGATCGGCGTACGATCTGTACATACAGCCAGATCCGAAGTGATCAATAAAGCATAAAGATGCGAAAAGGCTTGGGGCGACTACATGTGTATATGGGTGATGTGGAACTTACGTAATAATGGGTTGGATGAAGCATCAAGCCTAGATATATTATGGAAATCGATGATCTGAATCTGGATATGGAGGTTCGTATCACTGCCTATATCTATGAGATTAAAGAATCATCTGCATACCAGAATCCACTCGAGGACTTAGATCAAGATTCATGGACCCAGATCCGCAAGCAGATTTGAGTGATCCGGGATCCAGGGGTATTATATCGAAATCGAGTCATGATCTGAAGACTGAGAGTATGGATTAGACTGGAGCAAGCTATGATTAGACTTATGGCGAGGTATTACAGCCGGATCTAGCTTGGAAGTCCCAGATCAAGGCAACATGACGGATCCCCAATTGAATCGACGCGATCCAGCATATTGAAGTGTGATCTGGCGTGGGGAATGTGTTTTCTGGACATCAAGGCTGGATTACGATAGTGGTGAAGGAAGAAGCCCAGATCACGACGTTACGACTAGTGATCTGATGTTTATGGTTCAGATCTGGAGTGATCTGTAAGGATGTCGACTGCTATAATGGTGAGGAACAAGAAAGGACAAGAATCAGGATAGCGTAATCAGTCGATGTGTCGTTAAGGATAGGATATAGGATGGGATAGGTCTTAACATTAAATCAGAACCGAATTTGCATCGTACGACACAAGTGCTTCGCTACGCGCCTGGAAACGGGAACTACATTGGCCCTACGGTATTAATAGCGATTTAGGTGTACAGATCTAGGGTGGTTGATAATATCTAGATAATATATTGGCTAGATCCAACCTCCTAGTATCTTACCCTACGTGCAGATCCAAGATCCCGGTATTAATTGCTTAGCCGGTAGATCCTCGTATCTCAACGATCAAGATCGCGCTATAGGAAGCGCCAAGCAACTAAAGGACCTCAAGGAAAGGGAAATCTATTATAAAGGAACTACTACAAGGCCGGTTCCAGATCTAGGCCGCCGGATCCAAGCTTGATCTAATCGCTTCGACTTCGGATCTACTACTGGCGAGTGGTTTGAAGACTCCCACGCTACCCTACGACCCCAACGTCACGCCAAGACCTTCAACCAACGCAGATCGAACAACTTAGAAGTCACCAGAGAGAGGAAGATCCAGCCCAACCGACGGGTACACAAGGTGAGCAGTTCAGCAGATCACGGATCATCGGAGGACCCCCTTCGTTAGTCGGTGTCCGGGCATTGGTGGGAAGTCGGATCTAGCAACCTCGCAGATTTTGCTGATCCCCCTACACCGCAATCACTTGACGTGTATCGTTGTAGACAACCCAAACAGACTATCTACTGCTACGACAGCTTGGACAAGCTAGCAAATATGAACCTACTCACTGAGATAGCTGACGACTCGTACAGAAAAGCCTCTCGCAACGGTACTCCATC
>VOQZ01001792.1:0-31970 GCA_008079305.1 Phytophthora palmivora
TTGTGTTTTGTTTGCGATATTGTGTGGTTTGTTGTAATGTCGAGATTCTCGTTAGTATAGTGTGTTAGTATACCCGCCTGTCACGCGGGTGACCCGGGTTCAATTCCCGGACGGGAAGCTTCTTTTGCTCTTTGCTCGCTCTTTGCGCGTTGTTTCTGGCTCAAACCACGGCTTCCCTCAGCTACTCGCATGCCACGGATCATAATGGCTGGCGCACTCAACCCTCACTGGTTTACTGCAGTCGCTGGACTCGATTGATGTCAGTGGACTCGACCATATCCTCACTTCGATCATCGCGAGTATTGGTTGTCTTGTGACATATCGTTTGGCTTTTGCTGTGTCTGGGACGTGTGGAAGGGTGTAGTACGACTCAAGGGAGACAATGTCTGCGGTGTTGGCTGTGGTGTTGATGCGTGAGTGACCGTGGAGTGGATGTCGAGTTGCGGGTCCCCATGGCGGGTTTGTGAGTTGGTGGTGGTGTTGTAGGCGTGGTCGAAGTTGTGGTGGTGCATGAAGCGTTGGTGCAGCGTGTTGTATGAGTGTGTTTTTGTGTGTTTTTGTGTGTATGTTGTGTTTTTTTGTTTTGCGATATTGTGTGGTTTGTTGTAATGTCGAGATTCTCGTTAGTATAGTGGTTAGTATACCCGCCTGTCACGCGGGTGACCGGGTTCAATTCCCGGACGGGAAGCTTCTTTTGCTCTTTGCTCGCTCTTTGCGCGTTGTTTCTGGCTCAAACCACGGCTTCCCTCAGCTACTCGCATGCCACGGATCATACATGGCTGGCGCACTCAACCCTCACTGGTTTACTGCAGTCGCTGGACTCGATGATGTCAGTGGACTCGACCATAGTCCTCGCTTCGATCGTCGCGAGTATTGGTTGTTTGTGACATATCGTTCGGCTTTTGCTGTGTCTGGGACGTGTGGAAGGGTGTAGTAGGACTCAAGGGAGACAATGTCTGCGTGTTGGCTGTGGTGTTGATGCGTGAGTGACCGTGGAGTGGATGTCGAGTTGCGGGTCCCATGGCGGGTTTGTGAGTTGGTGGTGGTGTTGTAGGCGTGGTCGAAGTTGTGGTGGTGCATGAAGCGTTGTGCAGCGTGTTGTATGAGTGTTTTTGTGTGTTTTTGTGTGTATGTTGTGTTTTGTTTGCGATATTGTGTGGTTTGTTGTAATGTCGAGATTCTCGTTAGTATAGTGGTTAGTATACCGCCTGTCACGCGGGTGACCCGGGTTCAATTCCCGGACGGGAAGCTTCTTTTGCTCTTTGCTCGCTCTTTGCGCGTTGTTTCTGGCTCAAACCACGGCTTCCCTCAGCTACTCGCATGCCACGGATCATACATGGCTGGCGCACTCAACCTCACTGGGTTTACTGCAGTCGCTGGACTCGATTGATGTCAGTGGACTCGACCATAGTCCTCGCTTCGATCATCGCGAGTATTGGTTGTCTTGTGAATATCGTTCGGCTTTTGCTGTGTCTGGGACGTGTGGAGGGTTTAGTAGGACTCAACGGAGACAATGTCTGCGGTGTTGGCTGTGGTGTTGATGCGTGAGTGACCGTGGAGTGGATGTCGAGTTTGCGGGTCCCATGGCGGGTTGTGAGTTGGTGGTGGTGTTGTAGGCGTGGTCGAAGTTGTGGTGGTGCATGAAGCGTTGGTGCAGCGTGTTGTATGAGTGTTTTTGTGTGTTTTTGTGTGTTTTTGTGTGTATGTTGTGTTTTGTTTGCGATATTGTGTGGTTTGTTGTAATGTCGAGATTCTCGTTAGTATAGTGGTTAGTATACCCGCCTGTCACGCGGGGTGACCCGGGTTCAATTCCCGGACGGGAAGCTTCTTTTGCTCTTTGCTCGCTCTTTGCGCGTTGTTTCTGGCTCAAACCACGGCTTCCCTCAGCTACTCGCATGCCACGGATCATACATGGCTGGCGCACTCAACCCTCACTGGTTTACTGCAGTCGCTGGACTCGATTGATGTCAGTGGACTCGACCATAGTCCTCACTTCGATCGTCGCGAGTATTGGTTGTCTTGTGACATATCGTTTGGCTTTTGCTGTGTCTGGGACGTGTGGAAGGGTGTAGTAGGACTGAACGGAGACAATGTCTGCGGGTTTGGCTGTGGTGTTGATGCGTGAGTGACCGTGGAGTGGATGTCGAGTTGCGGGTCCCATGGCGGGTTTGTGAGTTGGTGGTGGTGTTGTAGGCGTGGTCGAAGTTGTGGTGGTGCATGAAGCGTTGGTGCAGCGTGTTGTATGAGTGTGTTTTTGTGTGTTTTTGTGTGTATGTTGTGTTTTGTTTGCGATATTGTGTGGTTTGTTGTAATGTCGAGATTCTCGTTAGTATAGTGGTTAGTATACCCGCCTGTCACGCGGGTGACCCGGGTTCAATTCCCGGACGGGAAGCTTCTTTTGCTCTTTGCTCGCTCTTTGCGCGTTGTTTCTGGCTCAAACCACGGCTTCCCTCAGCTACTCGCATGCCACGGATCATACATGGCTGGCGCACTCAACCCTCACTGGTTTACTGCAGTCGCTGGACTCGATTGATGTCAGTGGACTCGACCATAGTCCTCACTTCGATCGTCGCGAGTATTGGTTGTCTTGTGACATATCGTTTGGCTTTTGCTGTGTCTGGGACGTGTGGAAGGGTGTAGTAGGACTCAAGGGAGACAAATGTCTGCGGTGTTGGCTGTGGTGTTGATGCGTGAGTGACCGTGGAGTGGATGTCGAGTTGCGGGTCCCATGGCGGGTTTTGTGAGTTGGTGGTGGTGTTGTAGGCGTGGTCGAAGTTGTGGTGGTGCATGAAGCGTTGGTGCAGCGTGTTGTATGAGTGTGTTTTTGTTGTGTTTTTGTGTGTATGTTGTGTTTTGTTTGCGATATTGTGTGGTTTGTTGTAATGTCGAGATTCTCGTTAGTATAGTGGTTAGTATACCCGCCTGTCACGCGGGTGACCCGGGTTCAATTCCCGGACGGGAAGCTTCTTTTGCTCTTTGCTCGCTCTTTGCGCGTTGTTTCTGGCTCAAACCACGGCTTCCCTCAGCTACTCGCATGCCACGGATCATACATGGCTGGCGCACTCAACCCTCACTGGTTTACTGCAGTCGCTGGACTCGATTGATGTCAGTGGACTCGACCATAGTCCTCACTTCGATCGTCGCGAGTATTGGTTGTCTTGTGACATATCGTTGGCTTTTGCTGTGTCTGGGACGTGTGGAAGGGTGTAGTACGACTGAACGGAGACAATGTCTGCGGTGTTGGCTGTGGTGTTGATGCGTGAGTGACCGTGGAGTGGATGTCGAGTTGCGGGTCCCATGGCGGGTTTGTGAGTTGGTGGTGGTGTTGTAGGCGTGGTCGAAGTTGTGGTGGTGCATGAAGCGTTGGTGCAGCGTGTTGTATGAGTGTGTTTTTGTGTGTTTTTGTGTGTATGTTGTGTTTTGTTTGCGATATTGTGTGGTTTGTTGTAATGTCGAGATTCTCGTTAGTATAGTGGTTAGTATACCCGCCTGTCACGCGGGTGACCCGGGTTCAATTCCCGGACGGGAAGCTTCTTTTGCTCTTTGCTCGCTCTTTGCGCGTTGTTTCTGGCTCAAACCACGGCTTCCCTCAGCTACTCGCATGCCACGGATCATACATGGCTGGCGCACTCAACCCTCACTGGTTTACTGCAGTCGCTGGACTCGATTGATGTCAGTGGACTCGACCATAGTCCTCACTTCGATCGTCGCGAGTATTGGTTGTCTTGTGACATATCGTTTGGCTTTTGCTGTGTCTGGGACGTGTGGAAGGGTGTAGTACGACTGAACGGAGACAATGTCTGCGGTGTTGGCTGTGGTGTTGATGCGTGAGTGACCGTGGAGTGGATGTCGAGTTGCGGGTCCCATGGCGGGTTTGTGAGTTGGTGGTGGTGTTGTAGGCGTGGTCGAAGTTGTGGTGGTGCATGAAGCGTTGGTGCAGCGTGTTGTATGAGTGTGTTTTTTGTGTGTTTTTGTGTGTATGTTGTGTTTTGTTTGCGATATTGTGTGGTTTGTTGTAATGTCGAGATTCTCGTTAGTATAGTGGTTAGTATACCCGCCTGTCACGCGGGTGACCCGGGTTCAATTCCCGGACGGGAAGCTTCTTTTGCTCTTTGCTCGCTCTTTGCGCGTTGTTTCTGGCTCAAACCACGGCTTCCCTCAGCTACTCGCATGCCACGGATCATACATGGCTGGCGCACTCAACCCTCACTGGTTTACTGCAGTCGCTGGACTCGATTGATGTCAGTGGACTCGACCATAGTCCTCGCTTCGATCGTCGCGAGTATTGGTTGTCTTGTGACATATCGTTTGGCTTTTGCTGTGTCTGGGACGTGTGGAAGGGTGTAGTACGACTGAACGGAGACAAATGTCTGCGGTGTTGGCTGTGGTGTTGATGCGTGAGTGACCGTGGAGTGGATGTCGAGTTGCGGGTCCCATGGCGGGTTTGAGTTGGTGGTGGTGTTGTAGGCGTGGTCGAAGTTGTGGTGGTGCATGAAGCGTTGGTGCAGCGTGTTGTATGAGTGTGTTTTTGTGTGTGTTTTTGTGTGTATGTTGTGTTTTGTTTGCGATATTGTGTGGTTTGTTGTAATGTCGAGATTCTCGTTAGTATAGTGGTTAGTATACCCGCCTGTCACGCGGGTGACCCGGGTTCAATTCCCGGACGGGAAGCTTCTTTTGCTCTTTGCTCGCTCTTTGCGCGTTGTTTCTGGCTCAAACCACGGCTTCCCTCAGCTACTCGCATGCCACGGATCATACATGGCTGGCGCACTCAACCCTCACTGGTTTACTGCAGTCGCTGGACTCGATTGATGTCAGTGGACTCGACCATAGTCCTCACTTCGATCGTCGCGAGTATTGGTTGTCTTGTGACATATCGTTTGGCTTTTGCTGTGTCTGGGACGTGTGGAAGGGTGTAGTACGACTGAACGGAGACAAATGTCTGCGGTGTTGGCTGTGGTGTTGATGCGTGAGTGACCGTGGAGTGGATGTCGAGTTGCGGGTCCCATGGCGGGTTTGTGAGTTGGTGGTGGTGTTGTAGGCGTGGTCGAAGTTGTGGTGGTGCATGAAGCGTTGGTGCAGCGTGTTGTATGAGTGTGTTTTTGTGTGTTTTTGTGTGTATGTTGTGTTTTGTTTGCGATATTGTGTGGTTTGTTGTAATGTCGAGATTCTCGTTAGTATAGTGGTTAGTATACCCGCCTGTCACGCGGGTGACCCGGGTTCAATTCCCGGACGGGAAGCTTCTTTTGCTCTTTGCTCGCTCTTTGCGCGTTGTTTCTGGCTCAAACCACGGCTTCCCTCAGCTACTCGCATGCCACGGATCATACATGGCTGGCGCACTCAACCCTCACTGGTTTACTGCAGTCGCTGGACTCGATTGATGTCAGTGGACTCGACCATAGTCCTCACTTCGATCGTCGCGAGTATTGGTTGTCTTGTGACATATCGTTTGGCTTTTGCTGTGTCTGGGACGTGTGGAAGGGTGTAGTACGACTGAACGGAGACAAATGTCTGCGGTGTTGGCTGTGGTGTTGATGCGTGAGTGACCGTGGAGTGGATGTCGAGTTGCGGGTCCCATGGCGGGTTTGTGAGTTGGTGGTGGTGTTGTAGGCGTGGTCGAAGTTGTGGTGGTGCATGAAGCGTTGGTGCAGCGTGTTGTATGAGTGTGTTTTTGTGTGTTTTTGTGTGTATGTTGTGTTTTGTTTGCGATATTGTGTGGTTTGTTGTAATGTCGAGATTCTCGTTAGTATAGTGGTTAGTATACCCGCCTGTCACGCGGGTGACCCGGGTTCAATTCCCGGACGGGAAGCTTCTTTTGCTCTTTGCTCGCTCTTTGCGCGTTGTTTCTGGCTCAAACCACGGCTTCCCTCAGCTACTCGCATGCCACGGATCATACATGGCTGGCGCACTCAACCCTCACTGGTTTACTGCAGTCGCTGGACTCGATTGATGTCAGTGGACTCGACCATAGTCCTCACTTCGATCGTCGCGAGTATTGGTTGTCTTGTGACATATCGTTTGGCTTTTGCTGTGTCTGGGACGTGTGGAAGGGTGTAGTACGACTGAACGGAGACAAATGTCTGCGGTGTTGGCTGTGGTGTTGATGCGTGAGTGACCGTGGAGTGGATGTCGAGTTGCGGGTCCCATGGCGGGTTTGTGAGTTGGTGGTGGTGTTGTAGGCGTGGTCGAAGTTGTGGTGGTGCATGAAGCGTTGGTGCAGCGTGTTGTATGAGTGTGTTTTTGTGTGTTTTTGTGTGTATGTTGTGTTTTGTTTGCGATATTGTGTGGTTTGTTGTAATGTCGAGATTCTCGTTAGTATAGTGGTTAGTATACCCGCCTGTCACGCGGGTGACCCGGGTTCAATTCCCGGACGGGAAGCTTCTTTTGCTCTTTGCTCGCTCTTTGCGCGTTGTTTCTGGCTCAAACCACGGCTTCCCTCAGCTACTCGCATGCCACGGATCATACATGGCTGGCGCACTCAACCCTCACTGGTTTACTGCAGTCGCTGGACTCGATTGATGTCAGTGGACTCGACCATAGTCCTCACTTCGATCGTCGCGAGTATTGGTTGTCTTGTGACATATCGTTTGGCTTTTGCTGTGTCTGGGACGTGTGGAAGGGTGTAGTACGACTGAACGGAGACAAATGTCTGCGGTGTTGGCTGTGGTGTTGATGCGTGAGTGACCGTGGAGTGGATGTCGAGTTGCGGGTCCCATGGCGGGTTTGTGAGTTGGTGGTGGTGTTGTAGGCGTGGTCGAAGTTGTGGTGGTGCATGAAGCGTTGGTGCAGCGTGTTGTATGAGTGTGTTTTTGTGTGTTTTTGTGTGTATGTTGTGTTTTGTTTGCGATATTGTGTGGTTTGTTGTAATGTCGAGATTCTCGTTAGTATAGTGGTTAGTATACCCGCCTGTCACGCGGGTGACCCGGGTTCAATTCCCGGACGGGAAGCTTCTTTTGCTCTTTGCTCGCTCTTTGCGCGTTGTTTCTGGCTCAAACCACGGCTTCCCTCAGCTACTCGCATGCCACGGATCATACATGGCTGGCGCACTCAACCCTCACTGGTTTACTGCAGTCGCTGGACTCGATTGATGTCAGTGGACTCGACCATAGTCCTCACTTCGATCGTCGCGAGTATTGGTTGTCTTGTGACATATCGTTTGGCTTTTGCTGTGTCTGGGACGTGTGGAAGGGTGTAGTACGACTGAACGGAGACAAATGTCTGCGGTGTTGGCTGTGGTGTTGATGCGTGAGTGACCGTGGAGTGGATGTCGAGTTGCGGGTCCCATGGCGGGTTTGTGAGTTGGTGGTGGTGTTGTAGGCGTGGTCGAAGTTGTGGTGGTGCATGAAGCGTTGGTGCAGCGTGTTGTATGAGTGTGTTTTTGTGTGTTTTTGTGTGTATGTTGTGTTTTGTTTGCGATATTGTGTGGTTTGTTGTAATGTCGAGATTCTCGTTAGTATAGTGGTTAGTATACCCGCCTGTCACGCGGGTGACCCGGGTTCAATTCCCGGACGGGAAGCTTCTTTTGCTCTTTGCTCGCTCTTTGCGCGTTGTTTCTGGCTCAAACCACGGCTTCCCTCAGCTACTCGCATGCCACGGATCATACATGGCTGGCGCACTCAACCCTCACTGGTTTACTGCAGTCGCTGGACTCGATTGATGTCAGTGGACTCGACCATAGTCCTCACTTCGATCGTCGCGAGTATTGGTTGTCTTGTGACATATCGTTTGGCTTTTGCTGTGTCTGGGACGTGTGGAAGGGTGTAGTACGACTGAACGGAGACAAATGTCTGCGGTGTTGGCTGTGGTGTTGATGCGTGAGTGACCGTGGAGTGGATGTCGAGTTGCGGGTCCCATGGCGGGTTTGTGAGTTGGTGGTGGTGTTGTAGGCGTGGTCGAAGTTGTGGTGGTGCATGAAGCGTTGGTGCAGCGTGTTGTATGAGTGTGTTTTTGTGTGTTTTTGTGTGTATGTTGTGTTTTGTTTGCGATATTGTGTGGTTTGTTGTAATGTCGAGATTCTCGTTAGTATAGTGGTTAGTATACCCGCCTGTCACGCGGGTGACCCGGGTTCAATTCCCGGACGGGAAGCTTCTTTTGCTCTTTGCTCGCTCTTTGCGCGTTGTTTCTGGCTCAAACCACGGCTTCCCTCAGCTACTCGCATGCCACGGATCATACATGGCTGGCGCACTCAACCCTCACTGGTTTACTGCAGTCGCTGGACTCGATTGATGTCAGTGGACTCGACCATAGTCCTCACTTCGATCGTCGCGAGTATTGGTTGTCTTGTGACATATCGTTTGGCTTTTGCTGTGTCTGGGACGTGTGGAAGGGTGTAGTACGACTGAACGGAGACAAATGTCTGCGGTGTTGGCTGTGGTGTTGATGCGTGAGTGACCGTGGAGTGGATGTCGAGTTGCGGGTCCCATGGCGGGTTTGTGAGTTGGTGGTGGTGTTGTAGGCGTGGTCGAAGTTGTGGTGGTGCATGAAGCGTTGGTGCAGCGTGTTGTATGAGTGTGTTTTTGTGTGTTTTTGTGTGTATGTTGTGTTTTGTTTGCGATATTGTGTGGTTTGTTGTAATGTCGAGATTCTCGTTAGTATAGTGGTTAGTATACCCGCCTGTCACGCGGGTGACCCGGGTTCAATTCCCGGACGGGAAGCTTCTTTTGCTCTTTGCTCGCTCTTTGCGCGTTGTTTCTGGCTCAAACCACGGCTTCCCTCAGCTACTCGCATGCCACGGATCATACATGGCTGGCGCACTCAACCCTCACTGGTTTACTGCAGTCGCTGGACTCGATTGATGTCAGTGGACTCGACCATAGTCCTCACTTCGATCGTCGCGAGTATTGGTTGTCTTGTGACATATCGTTTGGCTTTTGCTGTGTCTGGGACGTGTGGAAGGGTGTAGTACGACTGAACGGAGACAAATGTCTGCGGTGTTGGCTGTGGTGTTGATGCGTGAGTGACCGTGGAGTGGATGTCGAGTTGCGGGTCCCATGGCGGGTTTGTGAGTTGGTGGTGGTGTTGTAGGCGTGGTCGAAGTTGTGGTGGTGCATGAAGCGTTGGTGCAGCGTGTTGTATGAGTGTGTTTTTGTGTGTTTTTGTGTGTATGTTGTGTTTTGTTTGCGATATTGTGTGGTTTGTTGTAATGTCGAGATTCTCGTTAGTATAGTGGTTAGTATACCCGCCTGTCACGCGGGTGACCCGGGTTCAATTCCCGGACGGGAAGCTTCTTTTGCTCTTTGCTCGCTCTTTGCGCGTTGTTTCTGGCTCAAACCACGGCTTCCCTCAGCTACTCGCATGCCACGGATCATACATGGCTGGCGCACTCAACCCTCACTGGTTTACTGCAGTCGCTGGACTCGATTGATGTCAGTGGACTCGACCATAGTCCTCACTTCGATCGTCGCGAGTATTGGTTGTCTTGTGACATATCGTTTGGCTTTTGCTGTGTCTGGGACGTGTGGAAGGGTGTAGTACGACTGAACGGAGACAAATGTCTGCGGTGTTGGCTGTGGTGTTGATGCGTGAGTGACCGTGGAGTGGATGTCGAGTTGCGGGTCCCATGGCGGGTTTGTGAGTTGGTGGTGGTGTTGTAGGCGTGGTCGAAGTTGTGGTGGTGCATGAAGCGTTGGTGCAGCGTGTTGTATGAGTGTGTTTTTGTGTGTTTTTGTGTGTATGTTGTGTTTTGTTTGCGATATTGTGTGGTTTGTTGTAATGTCGAGATTCTCGTTAGTATAGTGGTTAGTATACCCGCCTGTCACGCGGGTGACCCGGGTTCAATTCCCGGACGGGAAGCTTCTTTTGCTCTTTGCTCGCTCTTTGCGCGTTGTTTCTGGCTCAAACCACGGCTTCCCTCAGCTACTCGCATGCCACGGATCATACATGGCTGGCGCACTCAACCCTCACTGGTTTACTGCAGTCGCTGGACTCGATTGATGTCAGTGGACTCGACCATAGTCCTCACTTCGATCGTCGCGAGTATTGGTTGTCTTGTGACATATCGTTTGGCTTTTGCTGTGTCTGGGACGTGTGGAAGGGTGTAGTACGACTGAACGGAGACAAATGTCTGCGGTGTTGGCTGTGGTGTTGATGCGTGAGTGACCGTGGAGTGGATGTCGAGTTGCGGGTCCCATGGCGGGTTTGTGAGTTGGTGGTGGTGTTGTAGGCGTGGTCGAAGTTGTGGTGGTGCATGAAGCGTTGGTGCAGCGTGTTGTATGAGTGTGTTTTTGTGTGTTTTTGTGTGTATGTTGTGTTTTGTTTGCGATATTGTGTGGTTTGTTGTAATGTCGAGATTCTCGTTAGTATAGTGGTTAGTATACCCGCCTGTCACGCGGGTGACCCGGGTTCAATTCCCGGACGGGAAGCTTCTTTTGCTCTTTGCTCGCTCTTTGCGCGTTGTTTCTGGCTCAAACCACGGCTTCCCTCAGCTACTCGCATGCCACGGATCATACATGGCTGGCGCACTCAACCCTCACTGGTTTACTGCAGTCGCTGGACTCGATTGATGTCAGTGGACTCGACCATAGTCCTCACTTCGATCGTCGCGAGTATTGGTTGTCTTGTGACATATCGTTTGGCTTTTGCTGTGTCTGGGACGTGTGGAAGGGTGTAGTACGACTGAACGGAGACAAATGTCTGCGGTGTTGGCTGTGGTGTTGATGCGTGAGTGACCGTGGAGTGGATGTCGAGTTGCGGGTCCCATGGCGGGTTTGTGAGTTGGTGGTGGTGTTGTAGGCGTGGTCGAAGTTGTGGTGGTGCATGAAGCGTTGGTGCAGCGTGTTGTATGAGTGTGTTTTTGTGTGTTTTTGTGTGTATGTTGTGTTTTGTTTGCGATATTGTGTGGTTTGTTGTAATGTCGAGATTCTCGTTAGTATAGTGGTTAGTATACCCGCCTGTCACGCGGGTGACCCGGGTTCAATTCCCGGACGGGAAGCTTCTTTTGCTCTTTGCTCGCTCTTTGCGCGTTGTTTCTGGCTCAAACCACGGCTTCCCTCAGCTACTCGCATGCCACGGATCATACATGGCTGGCGCACTCAACCCTCACTGGTTTACTGCAGTCGCTGGACTCGATTGATGTCAGTGGACTCGACCATAGTCCTCACTTCGATCGTCGCGAGTATTGGTTGTCTTGTGACATATCGTTTGGCTTTTGCTGTGTCTGGGACGTGTGGAAGGGTGTAGTACGACTGAACGGAGACAAATGTCTGCGGTGTTGGCTGTGGTGTTGATGCGTGAGTGACCGTGGAGTGGATGTCGAGTTGCGGGTCCCATGGCGGGTTTGTGAGTTGGTGGTGGTGTTGTAGGCGTGGTCGAAGTTGTGGTGGTGCATGAAGCGTTGGTGCAGCGTGTTGTATGAGTGTGTTTTTGTGTGTTTTTGTGTGTATGTTGTGTTTTGTTTGCGATATTGTGTGGTTTGTTGTAATGTCGAGATTCTCGTTAGTATAGTGGTTAGTATACCCGCCTGTCACGCGGGTGACCCGGGTTCAATTCCCGGACGGGAAGCTTCTTTTGCTCTTTGCTCGCTCTTTGCGCGTTGTTTCTGGCTCAAACCACGGCTTCCCTCAGCTACTCGCATGCCACGGATCATACATGGCTGGCGCACTCAACCCTCACTGGTTTACTGCAGTCGCTGGACTCGATTGATGTCAGTGGACTCGACCATAGTCCTCACTTCGATCGTCGCGAGTATTGGTTGTCTTGTGACATATCGTTTGGCTTTTGCTGTGTCTGGGACGTGTGGAAGGGTGTAGTACGACTGAACGGAGACAAATGTCTGCGGTGTTGGCTGTGGTGTTGATGCGTGAGTGACCGTGGAGTGGATGTCGAGTTGCGGGTCCCATGGCGGGTTTGTGAGTTGGTGGTGGTGTTGTAGGCGTGGTCGAAGTTGTGGTGGTGCATGAAGCGTTGGTGCAGCGTGTTGTATGAGTGTGTTTTTGTGTGTTTTTGTGTGTATGTTGTGTTTTGTTTGCGATATTGTGTGGTTTGTTGTAATGTCGAGATTCTCGTTAGTATAGTGGTTAGTATACCCGCCTGTCACGCGGGTGACCCGGGTTCAATTCCCGGACGGGAAGCTTCTTTTGCTCTTTGCTCGCTCTTTGCGCGTTGTTTCTGGCTCAAACCACGGCTTCCCTCAGCTACTCGCATGCCACGGATCATACATGGCTGGCGCACTCAACCCTCACTGGTTTACTGCAGTCGCTGGACTCGATTGATGTCAGTGGACTCGACCATAGTCCTCACTTCGATCGTCGCGAGTATTGGTTGTCTTGTGACATATCGTTTGGCTTTTGCTGTGTCTGGGACGTGTGGAAGGGTGTAGTACGACTGAACGGAGACAAATGTCTGCGGTGTTGGCTGTGGTGTTGATGCGTGAGTGACCGTGGAGTGGATGTCGAGTTGCGGGTCCCATGGCGGGTTTGTGAGTTGGTGGTGGTGTTGTAGGCGTGGTCGAAGTTGTGGTGGTGCATGAAGCGTTGGTGCAGCGTGTTGTATGAGTGTGTTTTTGTGTGTTTTTGTGTGTATGTTGTGTTTTGTTTGCGATATTGTGTGGTTTGTTGTAATGTCGAGATTCTCGTTAGTATAGTGGTTAGTATACCCGCCTGTCACGCGGGTGACCCGGGTTCAATTCCCGGACGGGAAGCTTCTTTTGCTCTTTGCTCGCTCTTTGCGCGTTGTTTCTGGCTCAAACCACGGCTTCCCTCAGCTACTCGCATGCCACGGATCATACATGGCTGGCGCACTCAACCCTCACTGGTTTACTGCAGTCGCTGGACTCGATTGATGTCAGTGGACTCGACCATAGTCCTCACTTCGATCGTCGCGAGTATTGGTTGTCTTGTGACATATCGTTTGGCTTTTGCTGTGTCTGGGACGTGTGGAAGGGTGTAGTACGACTGAACGGAGACAAATGTCTGCGGTGTTGGCTGTGGTGTTGATGCGTGAGTGACCGTGGAGTGGATGTCGAGTTGCGGGTCCCATGGCGGGTTTGTGAGTTGGTGGTGGTGTTGTAGGCGTGGTCGAAGTTGTGGTGGTGCATGAAGCGTTGGTGCAGCGTGTTGTATGAGTGTGTTTTTGTGTGTTTTTGTGTGTATGTTGTGTTTTGTTTGCGATATTGTGTGGTTTGTTGTAATGTCGAGATTCTCGTTAGTATAGTGGTTAGTATACCCGCCTGTCACGCGGGTGACCCGGGTTCAATTCCCGGACGGGAAGCTTCTTTTGCTCTTTGCTCGCTCTTTGCGCGTTGTTTCTGGCTCAAACCACGGCTTCCCTCAGCTACTCGCATGCCACGGATCATACATGGCTGGCGCACTCAACCCTCACTGGTTTACTGCAGTCGCTGGACTCGATTGATGTCAGTGGACTCGACCATAGTCCTCACTTCGATCGTCGCGAGTATTGGTTGTCTTGTGACATATCGTTTGGCTTTTGCTGTGTCTGGGACGTGTGGAAGGGTGTAGTACGACTGAACGGAGACAAATGTCTGCGGTGTTGGCTGTGGTGTTGATGCGTGAGTGACCGTGGAGTGGATGTCGAGTTGCGGGTCCCATGGCGGGTTTGTGAGTTGGTGGTGGTGTTGTAGGCGTGGTCGAAGTTGTGGTGGTGCATGAAGCGTTGGTGCAGCGTGTTGTATGAGTGTGTTTTTGTGTGTTTTTGTGTGTATGTTGTGTTTTGTTTGCGATATTGTGTGGTTTGTTGTAATGTCGAGATTCTCGTTAGTATAGTGGTTAGTATACCCGCCTGTCACGCGGGTGACCCGGGTTCAATTCCCGGACGGGAAGCTTCTTTTGCTCTTTGCTCGCTCTTTGCGCGTTGTTTCTGGCTCAAACCACGGCTTCCCTCAGCTACTCGCATGCCACGGATCATACATGGCTGGCGCACTCAACCCTCACTGGTTTACTGCAGTCGCTGGACTCGATTGATGTCAGTGGACTCGACCATAGTCCTCACTTCGATCGTCGCGAGTATTGGTTGTCTTGTGACATATCGTTTGGCTTTTGCTGTGTCTGGGACGTGTGGAAGGGTGTAGTACGACTGAACGGAGACAAATGTCTGCGGTGTTGGCTGTGGTGTTGATGCGTGAGTGACCGTGGAGTGGATGTCGAGTTGCGGGTCCCATGGCGGGTTTGTGAGTTGGTGGTGGTGTTGTAGGCGTGGTCGAAGTTGTGGTGGTGCATGAAGCGTTGGTGCAGCGTGTTGTATGAGTGTGTTTTTGTGTGTTTTTGTGTGTATGTTGTGTTTTGTTTGCGATATTGTGTGGTTTGTTGTAATGTCGAGATTCTCGTTAGTATAGTGGTTAGTATACCCGCCTGTCACGCGGGTGACCCGGGTTCAATTCCCGGACGGGAAGCTTCTTTTGCTCTTTGCTCGCTCTTTGCGCGTTGTTTCTGGCTCAAACCACGGCTTCCCTCAGCTACTCGCATGCCACGGATCATACATGGCTGGCGCACTCAACCCTCACTGGTTTACTGCAGTCGCTGGACTCGATTGATGTCAGTGGACTCGACCATAGTCCTCACTTCGATCGTCGCGAGTATTGGTTGTCTTGTGACATATCGTTTGGCTTTTGCTGTGTCTGGGACGTGTGGAAGGGTGTAGTACGACTGAACGGAGACAAATGTCTGCGGTGTTGGCTGTGGTGTTGATGCGTGAGTGACCGTGGAGTGGATGTCGAGTTGCGGGTCCCATGGCGGGTTTGTGAGTTGGTGGTGGTGTTGTAGGCGTGGTCGAAGTTGTGGTGGTGCATGAAGCGTTGGTGCAGCGTGTTGTATGAGTGTGTTTTTGTGTGTTTTTGTGTGTATGTTGTGTTTTGTTTGCGATATTGTGTGGTTTGTTGTAATGTCGAGATTCTCGTTAGTATAGTGGTTAGTATACCCGCCTGTCACGCGGGTGACCCGGGTTCAATTCCCGGACGGGAAGCTTCTTTTGCTCTTTGCTCGCTCTTTGCGCGTTGTTTCTGGCTCAAACCACGGCTTCCCTCAGCTACTCGCATGCCACGGATCATACATGGCTGGCGCACTCAACCCTCACTGGTTTACTGCAGTCGCTGGACTCGATTGATGTCAGTGGACTCGACCATAGTCCTCACTTCGATCGTCGCGAGTATTGGTTGTCTTGTGACATATCGTTTGGCTTTTGCTGTGTCTGGGACGTGTGGAAGGGTGTAGTACGACTGAACGGAGACAAATGTCTGCGGTGTTGGCTGTGGTGTTGATGCGTGAGTGACCGTGGAGTGGATGTCGAGTTGCGGGTCCCATGGCGGGTTTGTGAGTTGGTGGTGGTGTTGTAGGCGTGGTCGAAGTTGTGGTGGTGCATGAAGCGTTGGTGCAGCGTGTTGTATGAGTGTGTTTTTGTGTGTTTTTGTGTGTATGTTGTGTTTTGTTTGCGATATTGTGTGGTTTGTTGTAATGTCGAGATTCTCGTTAGTATAGTGGTTAGTATACCCGCCTGTCACGCGGGTGACCCGGGTTCAATTCCCGGACGGGAAGCTTCTTTTGCTCTTTGCTCGCTCTTTGCGCGTTGTTTCTGGCTCAAACCACGGCTTCCCTCAGCTACTCGCATGCCACGGATCATACATGGCTGGCGCACTCAACCCTCACTGGTTTACTGCAGTCGCTGGACTCGATTGATGTCAGTGGACTCGACCATAGTCCTCACTTCGATCGTCGCGAGTATTGGTTGTCTTGTGACATATCGTTTGGCTTTTGCTGTGTCTGGGACGTGTGGAAGGGTGTAGTACGACTGAACGGAGACAAATGTCTGCGGTGTTGGCTGTGGTGTTGATGCGTGAGTGACCGTGGAGTGGATGTCGAGTTGCGGGTCCCATGGCGGGTTTGTGAGTTGGTGGTGGTGTTGTAGGCGTGGTCGAAGTTGTGGTGGTGCATGAAGCGTTGGTGCAGCGTGTTGTATGAGTGTGTTTTTGTGTGTTTTTGTGTGTATGTTGTGTTTTGTTTGCGATATTGTGTGGTTTGTTGTAATGTCGAGATTCTCGTTAGTATAGTGGTTAGTATACCCGCCTGTCACGCGGGTGACCCGGGTTCAATTCCCGGACGGGAAGCTTCTTTTGCTCTTTGCTCGCTCTTTGCGCGTTGTTTCTGGCTCAAACCACGGCTTCCCTCAGCTACTCGCATGCCACGGATCATACATGGCTGGCGCACTCAACCCTCACTGGTTTACTGCAGTCGCTGGACTCGATTGATGTCAGTGGACTCGACCATAGTCCTCACTTCGATCGTCGCGAGTATTGGTTGTCTTGTGACATATCGTTTGGCTTTTGCTGTGTCTGGGACGTGTGGAAGGGTGTAGTACGACTGAACGGAGACAAATGTCTGCGGTGTTGGCTGTGGTGTTGATGCGTGAGTGACCGTGGAGTGGATGTCGAGTTGCGGGTCCCATGGCGGGTTTGTGAGTTGGTGGTGGTGTTGTAGGCGTGGTCGAAGTTGTGGTGGTGCATGAAGCGTTGGTGCAGCGTGTTGTATGAGTGTGTTTTTGTGTGTTTTTGTGTGTATGTTGTGTTTTGTTTGCGATATTGTGTGGTTTGTTGTAATGTCGAGATTCTCGTTAGTATAGTGGTTAGTATACCCGCCTGTCACGCGGGTGACCCGGGTTCAATTCCCGGACGGGAAGCTTCTTTTGCTCTTTGCTCGCTCTTTGCGCGTTGTTTCTGGCTCAAACCACGGCTTCCCTCAGCTACTCGCATGCCACGGATCATACATGGCTGGCGCACTCAACCCTCACTGGTTTACTGCAGTCGCTGGACTCGATTGATGTCAGTGGACTCGACCATAGTCCTCACTTCGATCGTCGCGAGTATTGGTTGTCTTGTGACATATCGTTTGGCTTTTGCTGTGTCTGGGACGTGTGGAAGGGTGTAGTACGACTGAACGGAGACAAATGTCTGCGGTGTTGGCTGTGGTGTTGATGCGTGAGTGACCGTGGAGTGGATGTCGAGTTGCGGGTCCCATGGCGGGTTTGTGAGTTGGTGGTGGTGTTGTAGGCGTGGTCGAAGTTGTGGTGGTGCATGAAGCGTTGGTGCAGCGTGTTGTATGAGTGTGTTTTTGTGTGTTTTTGTGTGTATGTTGTGTTTTGTTTGCGATATTGTGTGGTTTGTTGTAATGTCGAGATTCTCGTTAGTATAGTGGTTAGTATACCCGCCTGTCACGCGGGTGACCCGGGTTCAATTCCCGGACGGGAAGCTTCTTTTGCTCTTTGCTCGCTCTTTGCGCGTTGTTTCTGGCTCAAACCACGGCTTCCCTCAGCTACTCGCATGCCACGGATCATACATGGCTGGCGCACTCAACCCTCACTGGTTTACTGCAGTCGCTGGACTCGATTGATGTCAGTGGACTCGACCATAGTCCTCACTTCGATCGTCGCGAGTATTGGTTGTCTTGTGACATATCGTTTGGCTTTTGCTGTGTCTGGGACGTGTGGAAGGGTGTAGTACGACTGAACGGAGACAAATGTCTGCGGTGTTGGCTGTGGTGTTGATGCGTGAGTGACCGTGGAGTGGATGTCGAGTTGCGGGTCCCATGGCGGGTTTGTGAGTTGGTGGTGGTGTTGTAGGCGTGGTCGAAGTTGTGGTGGTGCATGAAGCGTTGGTGCAGCGTGTTGTATGAGTGTGTTTTTGTGTGTTTTTGTGTGTATGTTGTGTTTTGTTTGCGATATTGTGTGGTTTGTTGTAATGTCGAGATTCTCGTTAGTATAGTGGTTAGTATACCCGCCTGTCACGCGGGTGACCCGGGTTCAATTCCCGGACGGGAAGCTTCTTTTGCTCTTTGCTCGCTCTTTGCGCGTTGTTTCTGGCTCAAACCACGGCTTCCCTCAGCTACTCGCATGCCACGGATCATACATGGCTGGCGCACTCAACCCTCACTGGTTTACTGCAGTCGCTGGACTCGATTGATGTCAGTGGACTCGACCATAGTCCTCACTTCGATCGTCGCGAGTATTGGTTGTCTTGTGACATATCGTTTGGCTTTTGCTGTGTCTGGGACGTGTGGAAGGGTGTAGTACGACTGAACGGAGACAAATGTCTGCGGTGTTGGCTGTGGTGTTGATGCGTGAGTGACCGTGGAGTGGATGTCGAGTTGCGGGTCCCATGGCGGGTTTGTGAGTTGGTGGTGGTGTTGTAGGCGTGGTCGAAGTTGTGGTGGTGCATGAAGCGTTGGTGCAGCGTGTTGTATGAGTGTGTTTTTGTGTGTTTTTGTGTGTATGTTGTGTTTTGTTTGCGATATTGTGTGGTTTGTTGTAATGTCGAGATTCTCGTTAGTATAGTGGTTAGTATACCCGCCTGTCACGCGGGTGACCCGGGTTCAATTCCCGGACGGGAAGCTTCTTTTGCTCTTTGCTCGCTCTTTGCGCGTTGTTTCTGGCTCAAACCACGGCTTCCCTCAGCTACTCGCATGCCACGGATCATACATGGCTGGCGCACTCAACCCTCACTGGTTTACTGCAGTCGCTGGACTCGATTGATGTCAGTGGACTCGACCATAGTCCTCACTTCGATCGTCGCGAGTATTGGTTGTCTTGTGACATATCGTTTGGCTTTTGCTGTGTCTGGGACGTGTGGAAGGGTGTAGTACGACTGAACGGAGACAAATGTCTGCGGTGTTGGCTGTGGTGTTGATGCGTGAGTGACCGTGGAGTGGATGTCGAGTTGCGGGTCCCATGGCGGGTTTGTGAGTTGGTGGTGGTGTTGTAGGCGTGGTCGAAGTTGTGGTGGTGCATGAAGCGTTGGTGCAGCGTGTTGTATGAGTGTGTTTTTGTGTGTTTTTGTGTGTATGTTGTGTTTTGTTTGCGATATTGTGTGGTTTGTTGTAATGTCGAGATTCTCGTTAGTATAGTGGTTAGTATACCCGCCTGTCACGCGGGTGACCCGGGTTCAATTCCCGGACGGGAAGCTTCTTTTGCTCTTTGCTCGCTCTTTGCGCGTTGTTTCTGGCTCAAACCACGGCTTCCCTCAGCTACTCGCATGCCACGGATCATACATGGCTGGCGCACTCAACCCTCACTGGTTTACTGCAGTCGCTGGACTCGATTGATGTCAGTGGACTCGACCATAGTCCTCACTTCGATCGTCGCGAGTATTGGTTGTCTTGTGACATATCGTTTGGCTTTTGCTGTGTCTGGGACGTGTGGAAGGGTGTAGTACGACTGAACGGAGACAAATGTCTGCGGTGTTGGCTGTGGTGTTGATGCGTGAGTGACCGTGGAGTGGATGTCGAGTTGCGGGTCCCATGGCGGGTTTGTGAGTTGGTGGTGGTGTTGTAGGCGTGGTCGAAGTTGTGGTGGTGCATGAAGCGTTGGTGCAGCGTGTTGTATGAGTGTGTTTTTGTGTGTTTTTGTGTGTATGTTGTGTTTTGTTTGCGATATTGTGTGGTTTGTTGTAATGTCGAGATTCTCGTTAGTATAGTGGTTAGTATACCCGCCTGTCACGCGGGTGACCCGGGTTCAATTCCCGGACGGGAAGCTTCTTTTGCTCTTTGCTCGCTCTTTGCGCGTTGTTTCTGGCTCAAACCACGGCTTCCCTCAGCTACTCGCATGCCACGGATCATACATGGCTGGCGCACTCAACCCTCACTGGTTTACTGCAGTCGCTGGACTCGATTGATGTCAGTGGACTCGACCATAGTCCTCACTTCGATCGTCGCGAGTATTGGTTGTCTTGTGACATATCGTTTGGCTTTTGCTGTGTCTGGGACGTGTGGAAGGGTGTAGTACGACTGAACGGAGACAAATGTCTGCGGTGTTGGCTGTGGTGTTGATGCGTGAGTGACCGTGGAGTGGATGTCGAGTTGCGGGTCCCATGGCGGGTTTGTGAGTTGGTGGTGGTGTTGTAGGCGTGGTCGAAGTTGTGGTGGTGCATGAAGCGTTGGTGCAGCGTGTTGTATGAGTGTGTTTTTGTGTGTTTTTGTGTGTATGTTGTGTTTTGTTTGCGATATTGTGTGGTTTGTTGTAATGTCGAGATTCTCGTTAGTATAGTGGTTAGTATACCCGCCTGTCACGCGGGTGACCCGGGTTCAATTCCCGGACGGGAAGCTTCTTTTGCTCTTTGCTCGCTCTTTGCGCGTTGTTTCTGGCTCAAACCACGGCTTCCCTCAGCTACTCGCATGCCACGGATCATACATGGCTGGCGCACTCAACCCTCACTGGTTTACTGCAGTCGCTGGACTCGATTGATGTCAGTGGACTCGACCATAGTCCTCACTTCGATCGTCGCGAGTATTGGTTGTCTTGTGACATATCGTTTGGCTTTTGCTGTGTCTGGGACGTGTGGAAGGGTGTAGTACGACTGAACGGAGACAAATGTCTGCGGTGTTGGCTGTGGTGTTGATGCGTGAGTGACCGTGGAGTGGATGTCGAGTTGCGGGTCCCATGGCGGGTTTGTGAGTTGGTGGTGGTGTTGTAGGCGTGGTCGAAGTTGTGGTGGTGCATGAAGCGTTGGTGCAGCGTGTTGTATGAGTGTGTTTTTGTGTGTTTTTGTGTGTATGTTGTGTTTTGTTTGCGATATTGTGTGGTTTGTTGTAATGTCGAGATTCTCGTTAGTATAGTGGTTAGTATACCCGCCTGTCACGCGGGTGACCCGGGTTCAATTCCCGGACGGGAAGCTTCTTTTGCTCTTTGCTCGCTCTTTGCGCGTTGTTTCTGGCTCAAACCACGGCTTCCCTCAGCTACTCGCATGCCACGGATCATACATGGCTGGCGCACTCAACCCTCACTGGTTTACTGCAGTCGCTGGACTCGATTGATGTCAGTGGACTCGACCATAGTCCTCACTTCGATCGTCGCGAGTATTGGTTGTCTTGTGACATATCGTTTGGCTTTTGCTGTGTCTGGGACGTGTGGAAGGGTGTAGTACGACTGAACGGAGACAAATGTCTGCGGTGTTGGCTGTGGTGTTGATGCGTGAGTGACCGTGGAGTGGATGTCGAGTTGCGGGTCCCATGGCGGGTTTGTGAGTTGGTGGTGGTGTTGTAGGCGTGGTCGAAGTTGTGGTGGTGCATGAAGCGTTGGTGCAGCGTGTTGTATGAGTGTGTTTTTGTGTGTTTTTGTGTGTATGTTGTGTTTTGTTTGCGATATTGTGTGGTTGTTGTAATGTCGAGATTTCCCGCACCTTAAAATCGGGCTCTGTCTGTCTGTCCGTCTGTCCGTCTGTCCGTCACTCCGTCACGACCCTCTCCACCGGACTGAGCCTCTCGGTTGGCATCTCTGCTGGTGCGCGTCTGTATGCATTTTTCACCCATCAAAGCAACTGCGCCTATCCTATTGACTGGAACTTTCTTTCCAGAAATTACAAAAGTAGCACTGTCCGCATTATGATTCGGACTTATCTGGAACGTTCTCGATTCGAACGTAATCGGATTTTTCGAACCTAACTGAACGATCTCGAACTTAATCTAAGGATCTCGAACCTAATCGAATTATCTCGAACTTAAATGGATTTCAAATTCACATTTCGCCATTTCAAAATCGGCGCCGTCGACGACACTAGGAGCGCGGACGGCGCGGGCTCTAGAGCAGCTAAGAGGAAGCGAGCGCCGCAGAGAACTTAGGTAGGTGTAGGCACATAGCTAATTAACGTATTAATAAAGTCTTTACGGCTTCGGGAGTTCCGCCTGTTGGGAGAACTGGTACCTTCTGGGGCAACCAAGACTTACTGTGCGCGTTAGAGAGGGAAACCGGAGCCGTGCATTGGGTGAGATATCCACCACTGCACGGAGGGATGGGTATCCAAAGACGGCCATACTGATGAGGCCTAGCCAGCCCCCAGAGGAGCCCATTCCCTGCCCAGAGTTGCCAGGACGACCCTCTCGAAGCAAACGTTACAGTAGAGTCACAATTTCGTTCCTCTCTGGCAAAAAGTGTCTTTCCGAGGCGGGGATTTCTACCCCCGGAGGCACAATTCCAGGACACGAGGGCGATAAGGAGGTTGCAGCTGGAGCCCGTTGCCGTACTAAGGTTTAGTCCTGTCGCACCTTTGCTCTCCGGAGCCGCGACCCTGAGGCGCCCATGTTTGCCCGCAAGCAGCATGGGAAGTCTCATACCCAGCCGAGGCGCTGAGGCAGATCCATGTGGCGAGAAGAGCCGGCTTGGCCGGGCCGCCTGCCTTATCCTCGGAGAGTGGTCGTGTATGGGGCCGGCACGTTGGATTTGGGGGTGACCCCAGTCCCGTGCTTCTGTGTCCGCGACAGGGCGCGTGCGGACAGCCACGTGGCATGGTCGCGGACCTGCCGAGTCATTGGGGACAGTGACTTGAGGGCTTATGGCTTACCTTTTGTTTAGCGGTGAACTGAGACCTTTTACTTCGGTAAAAGGAAATCTTTTTGCCGCGGCATCTGGAACCGCTTACCGCACGTTTTTTCAACTCAAGAAGAAGCGCGAAGATGTAGACAACTAAGAAAGTAAGAGTTTAGACTAACGTAGGTTTGTGTTAAGTGTTTGTAGGAGCAATGACAAGAAAGCGCAAGTATGGAAGCGAAGAAGAAGTCAAAGCAGCCTATCGTGCGCCAGATGGCCACGAAGAGCCTGCTGCAAAGCGACGACGGATGAAGAACCTCAGTGCAGCTTTGATCCGGTTTAGAAAGCAGCAGTCTGAGACGAGAGATCAGGAGAATGCAGACTCCATTCCGGCGGTTATCAGCGCGTTACAGGCTGTTGAGATCGGATCTGAACAGAATGCAAGGGTTGCAAGTACTTCAACGGCTGTCACAGAACCTCCACGACCTGCCAACTCTGAGTTTACAGTAGGCGTCGAGTCTGCAACACATAATCACCCCGAGCCACGACGGATTCCTATGGCCAGGCGTTCCAGAGCCAATATGACGCCGTCTCAATTAGCTCGCGTTCGTGCGACAGATGCGGAGAGAAAACGTCGGGCCAGAGCTAACCGATCGGAGTCTCAGATAGATCGAGATCGGCAGCAAGATGCACAACGCGCTAGGGCCCGGCGAGCGCTAATGAATCCCGGTGAATTGGGAGAATTACGCGAATCGAACCGTGTTTGCCAGAGCATCCAAAGGAACGATCTTTCGAGCGAGCAACAAGAACAGCGACGTCGGGAAAATACTGCTGCGGCATCTGTTCGTCGTAGTGAAATGACTGAGGAACAACTTGAAGATACAAGAGAACAGGATGCTGAAGCGCATAGGACGCGGAGAGAACGTATGACAGAGGAAGAACATCAGACACTACGTGATGATAACACCGCTGCTCGGCGGGCGATACGAGAAGCCATGACAGAGGAGGAGCGCCAGACAGTACGAGACCGAGACGCGTCTGCTCGACGAGCAATACGAGATGTCATGTCAGAGATGGAATACCAAGCAGTACGCGATCAAAACACGGTTGCTCGACGAGTGACAAGAGAAGCCATGACGGAAGGAGAACGTCAGACAATGCGAAATGAAGACACCGCTGCTCGACGAGCGACAAGAGATGTAATGACGGAGGAAGAACGTCAGTCTGTACGAGAACAAGACACGGCTGCTCGGCGAGCAACACGAGATAATATGACAGAAGAAGATCTTGATCGACGAAGAGAGGCAGAGCGATTTCGACGCCGGTCGCGAAAGTACCAAAAAGGACTTGCGTACTACGAAGAGTTCGATCCCGCTATCATTCCTGGCGGTCGCCATTATTTCTCCCGGTACACGGACGATACCCTGGAGCACGAACGAGTCTGTCAGCACTGCGGCGCTTGGAAATTTCCTGATGAAACCGTAGGGAGTTGTTGTCGTAAGGGATTGGTGGATGTTCCTCCCCCTCGCGAAGCTCCAGCTGAACTTAGCAGACTGTTTGGCAACCCGAGATTTAAGCAATCGATCCGCGCATACAACAACGTCTTTGCGTTCACATCAATGGGATCCTCACGTACCCGCTCTCTCAACGTCGACGAAAGGGTAACTCGAAGTGGTGTATACAACTTCCGCGTGCAGGGTTCTGTTTGCCATCGCATGGGAGCATTGCTACCACCACCGAACCGACGACCGATGTTTGCGCAAGTATACATTAATGATCCGGATATGGAAGCACGCGTAGCAAGCCGGATGGGGATGACAGATGGATTGGATCCGGCTATTCTGGAGAAAATCGATCAGGTGATGACTGCCCACAACGGGTACACACAACAGTTTCTAAACGCTCGCAGACTGTTGATTGATCATGCTGGACCGGCGTACCAAGCAGCCGTGGAGCAGTTTGCACGCCAATTAGTTGCTGGTGAAGCAAGACCTGGTGATAACCCTGCACCGCGTCTGAATGAGTTTCTGCCTCGTGATGAGGACCTCCGGCTCCGGTTGCATGTGACGCGAAACGCAAATCCGGGTACCCACAACACACCCACTGCATCCGAAGTGGCAGCTATCATTATTGATCGAGCAGCGGCCGAGCACAGAGATATCATTTTGAACACCCGTCAGGGAGGCTTCAAACGAATTTATGAAACGAGTGACAGCTACGATCCACTTCAATACCCTCTCCTGTTTCCGTACGGAGAGCCGGGATGGACATACGACCTTCCATATGTGGGCAACCCTGTGGACAGTAACGGTAAACCACTGACGATGTCACTCCGAGAGTACGAATCGTATGTTCTTCATGACCGGACTGCGAGCAATTCTCTCATTCTCCGAGGAGGACGCCTGACCCAGCAGTATTGTGTGGACCAATGGGCCAAATGTGAGCAAGAACGCCTGAGGTTCATCGAAAAGAACCAACTTCAGTATCGATTGGAAACACTGCAAGGTCTCACCGATGCCCTGCGGAACGAATCTGTCGATGTACACAGAGTGGCTGCAAATGAGGAAGTGGCACAACGTAGGTCTACGGCTACTACACGGCAATCACGGGACACAGGGGTAGACTCAGCTGAACCTGAAGCAGAGAACATCGGTCGTAAGGTCATTATACCTCCTACATTTACGGGAGGGCCGCGTTACATGTATCAGCGTTTCCTGGATGCCATGGCTATAGTTCGAGAGACGGGTGCACCCAATCTGTTCATCACCATGACGTGTAACCCCAACTGGCCTGAAATCAAGGAAAATCTCAGACCTGGAGAGAAGGCATCTGATCGACCGGACATTGTTGCGCGTGTGTTCATGCAGAAGCTGAAGACCCTCAACAAGGACCTCGACGAAGGTCTACTGGGTATTGTAGCTGCCCGGGTTCACGTGGTGGAATATCAAAAACGTGGTCTACCACATGCCCATATTCTGCTGATTATGCGCCCGGAAGACAAGCCCGTAACGGCGGAGGATGTCGACCGGTTGACGTCAGCAGAGTTGCCAGACAAGGAGACACACCCTGAGCTCTATGAAACCGTCATTTCAAATATGTTGCACGGTCCCTGTGGGCAACAAAACCCTAACTGCCCCTCCATGAAGAACGGCAAATGCTCCAAGAAATTCCCCAAAAAGTTCGCAGAAGAAACGATAATGGTTGAGGATAAGTATCCTACGTACAGGAGACGTCGTCGACCTGAAGGAATTCTGAGCCACAAAGGGAAGGTGTGGGATAACGCAAAGATCAACCAGTGGGTCGTGCCTTACAACCCATTTCTATCGCAGAAATATGACTGCCACATCAACGTTGAAGTATGCGCTACAAACAAGGCAGTGAAGTACATCTACAAGTATGTCTACAAGGGGTCGGATATGACGACGATCACTATTGAAGGAGAGGAAATTCAGGCGAACGAGATTCTTCAGTACTTGCTGGGTCGCTATATTTCTCCGGTAGAGGCTTGCATGCGACTATTCGGCTTTCCCACACAAGGTTCTTCACATGCCGTTGTGAATCTTCCTATCCACCTGGAAGGAATGAGTCTGGTCACGTATCGAGATCATGCAACGACTCCGCAGCTTCAGAACTTGGTCCGACGAGGAGATCGAACAAAGTTGACTGCGTTTTTCAATTTGTGTACGCAAGACCCAGAAGGGACCGCTGATTTACTGTACAAGGATGTGCCTGTGAAGTACAGGTGGGATGATCGTTTGAAGTATTGGGTACCGTACAAAAAATACGTTGCTTCGCTGGGTAGATTGGTACACGTCTCGCCACAAGACCCAGAGCGGTTTTACCTTAGACTTCTACTGTGCCATCGGCGATCACCCAAATCATTCGAAGATATTCGCACAGTGAATGGAGTGGTCTACGATACCTTTCACGATGCAGCACTGGCTGCTGGGTATTTGGAGAATGATCAAGAGTGGGAAGAATGCTTAGCGGAAGCAGTTTCGTTTAAGATGCCATCCGCTTTGCGCCAACTTTTGGGAATCATTTTGGTTTACTCGCTACCCGACCATGCTTCAGCTCTCTGGGATCGGTTTAAGAAGGATTTGTCAGAAGACTTTTTCAGATCCATCCAGGAAAGAGACGCGCAAAATAACATTGACCGTGACGAGGATGTTAGCTGGCGCATGGCAGAGTATAAGTGCCTGATGTGGTTGGCGGACTATCTGATTTCGAACGGAAAAACGCTGAGTATGTATGGCCTTCCTGGTCTTGAAACGTACAGCGATGTTTCTGATGAAGTCGGTCGCCAGTCTGCGGATCCTATGGATATCGTCGCACAGGAGGTAGCAGCGTACGAACCGGACGACCTTGAGAGAACTGCGACGCTTGCTGATCAGATGAACGAGAACCAGAAAGACATTTTTGACCAAGTCATCGAAGCTGTAAACCACCCAGTCGGTGGGCAGAAGCTGTTTTTTGTGGACGGCCCGGGTGGAACTGGCAAATCGTTCTTGCTGGAGCAGATACTTGCTCATGTCCGTCTACAGAGAAAGGTGGCGATAGCAGTGGCTTCCAGTGGAATCGCAGCAACGTTGTTGACAGGAGGGCACACGGCACATTCTACATTTCGGATCCCGCTTAAACTGTCTGAGTTTTCGACATGTAGCCTGTCTTGGCAGAGTCAAAAGGCAGAACTGATCCGCAAGGCAAGTTTAATCATCTGGGATGAAGCTCCTATGATGCATCGAGCGTGCTTCGAAGCTGTGGATCGGTCGTTCCGGGATATTATGAAGAACGAGTTGGAGCCATTCGGAGGCAAGGTCATGGTTTTCAGTGGAGACCATCGACAGATCCTGCCTGTCTTAAAGGATGCTACTCGAGCAGAAACGCTGGAGGCTTGCTTCAAGTCTTCCCCGCTGTGGAGCCATTTACGACAAGTGCGTCTGACTGAGAACATGCGTGTTCAGACGGCTCCGGACCCAGCAAGCGCCGCTGAATTGGCCGAGTTTTCCGACTTCTTGCTTCAGATTGGGGAGGGCCGATATCCGGTTAACTCCGATATCAGTGAGAACGACATATGCCTTCCGCGTGACATGTGCATTGTACCAGGCGCACGAGCGGATGATCGATGGGATGACGAAGAAACCAAAGAGAACGAAAACATGGAAGCACCGCCAAATTTTAATCTACTACCGCCAACGGAAACATCTTCTGATCGAGCTGTTGATGATCCTGACGAGGACAGGCGAAAGCAAAATGTCAACGCGCTTATTGATGCAGTGTATCCTGGCGTCGGTGACGACAATCTGCCGGATGAGTACTTCGTTGAACGAGCCATTTTGGCACCAACGAACGCAAGTGTAAGGCGAATTAACGACATGGTCTCGGAGCGTCTATCAGGAGAAACGAAAGAGTACCTCTCTGTTGACAGTCTCGAAGGTGTTGCGGATCCAAACATGTTTGAGCCAGAGTTCTTGAACTCTGAATTTCTCCGGCATTCCACCACACCGGATTGTATTGAAAGTTGGAACTCCGATCATTATGATTCGCAACCTGAACAGCGACGCAGGGTTGTGTAACGGAACACGCCTTCGAGTAGTGTCACTGCGTGAGCGAAGCATTGAAGCTACGATTATGTCTGGGCCGTTCAAGGGAAAGCGCGTATTCATTCCACGTATCATCTTCTACAATGAAGATGACGACAAGGAATTCCCGTTCAAGCTTCGACGAAAACAGTTTCCTGTGGTTCCGGCTTTTGCGATGACGATCAACAAGGCCCAAGGACAATCTATCCACCACGTGGGGATCTACCTCGAGTCCCCTGTGTTCGCGCATGGACAGCTGTACGTAGCGTTGTCGAGGGTGACTTCACGGAAGGCGATCAAGATAGCAGTGGACCCGGAAGCCATCGACGAAGACGGGAACATACACACCAAGAACATCGTCTATCGGGAGATCTTCGATTTTTAAGTGCATAATTTCAGATTTTCATGAATAAAATCTCTTACTTTTTATCTTTGTGGTTTTCATGTTAAAAAATCTTGAACCATGTAATATTTTCAACTTCACTGGTCTTTATTAACCTTAACCTAACTACTGGGACCAACCAAGTCCAAGCGTCCGCGTAGCGGGCGCCCAGAGCGCTAGTTCTCGTTAGTATAGTGGTTAGTATACCCGCCTGTCACGCGGGTGACCCGGGTTCAATTCCCGGACGGGAAGCTTCTTTTGCTCTTTGCTCGCTCTTTGCGCGTTGTTTCTGGCTCAAACCACGGCTTCCCTCAGCTACTCGCATGCCACGGATCATACATGGCTGGCGCACTCAACCCTCACTGGTTTACTGCAGTCGCTGGACTCGATTGATGTCAGTGGACTCGACCATAGTCCTCACTTCGATCGTCGCGAGTATTGGTTGTCTTGTGACATATCGTTTGGCTTTTGCTGTGTCTGGGACGTGTGGAAGGGTGTAGTACGACTGAACGGAGACAAATGTCTGCGGTGTTGGCTGTGGTGTTGATGCGTGAGTGACCGTGGAGTGGATGTCGAGTTGCGGGTCCCATGGCGGGTTTGTGAGTTGGTGGTGGTGTTGTAGGCGTGGTCGAAGTTGTGGTGGTGCATGAAGCGTTGGTGCAGCGTGTTGTATGAGTGTGTTTTTGTGTGTTTTTGTGTGTATGTTGTGTTTTGTTTGCGATATTGTGTGGTTTGTTGTAATGTCGAGATTCTCGTTAGTATAGTGGTTAGTATACCCGCCTGTCACGCGGGTGACCCGGGTTCAATTCCCGGACGGGAAGCTTCTTTTGCTCTTTGCTCGCTCTTTGCGCGTTGTTTCTGGCTCAAACCACGGCTTCCCTCAGCTACTCGCATGCCACGGATCATACATGGCTGGCGCACTCAACCCTCACTGGTTTACTGCAGTCGCTGGACTCGATTGATGTCAGTGGACTCGACCATAGTCCTCACTTCGATCGTCGCGAGTATTGGTTGTCTTGTGACATATCGTTTGGCTTTTGCTGTGTCTGGGACGTGTGGAAGGGTGTAGTACGACTGAACGGAGACAAATGTCTGCGGTGTTGGCTGTGGTGTTGATGCGTGAGTGACCGTGGAGTGGATGTCGAGTTGCGGGTCCCATGGCGGGTTTGTGAGTTGGTGGTGGTGTTGTAGGCGTGGTCGAAGTTGTGGTGGTGCATGAAGCGTTGGTGCAGCGTGTTGTATGAGTGTGTTTTTGTGTGTTTTTGTGTGTATGTTGTGTTTTGTTTGCGATATTGTGTGGTTTGTTGTAATGTCGAGATTCTCGTTAGTATAGTGGTTAGTATACCCGCCTGTCACGCGGGTGACCCGGGTTCAATTCCCGGACGGGAAGCTTCTTTTGCTCTTTGCTCGCTCTTTGCGCGTTGTTTCTGGCTCAAACCACGGCTTCCCTCAGCTACTCGCATGCCACGGATCATACATGGCTGGCGCACTCAACCCTCACTGGTTTACTGCAGTCGCTGGACTCGATTGATGTCAGTGGACTCGACCATAGTCCTCACTTCGATCGTCGCGAGTATTGGTTGTCTTGTGACATATCGTTTGGCTTTTGCTGTGTCTGGGACGTGTGGAAGGGTGTAGTACGACTGAACGGAGACAAATGTCTGCGGTGTTGGCTGTGGTGTTGATGCGTGAGTGACCGTGGAGTGGATGTCGAGTTGCGGGTCCCATGGCGGGTTTGTGAGTTGGTGGTGGTGTTGTAGGCGTGGTCGAAGTTGTGGTGGTGCATGAAGCGTTGGTGCAGCGTGTTGTATGAGTGTGTTTTTGTGTGTTTTTGTGTGTATGTTGTGTTTTGTTTGCGATATTGTGTGGTTTGTTGTAATGTCGAGATTCTCGTTAGTATAGTGGTTAGTATACCCGCCTGTCACGCGGGTGACCCGGGTTCAATTCCCGGACGGGAAGCTTCTTTTGCTCTTTGCTCGCTCTTTGCGCGTTGTTTCTGGCTCAAACCACGGCTTCCCTCAGCTACTCGCATGCCACGGATCATACATGGCTGGCGCACTCAACCCTCACTGGTTTACTGCAGTCGCTGGACTCGATTGATGTCAGTGGACTCGACCATAGTCCTCACTTCGATCGTCGCGAGTATTGGTTGTCTTGTGACATATCGTTGGCTTTTGCTGTGTCTGGGACGTGTGGAAGGGTGTAGTACGACTGAACGGAGACAAATGTCTGCGGTGTTGGCTGTGGTGTTGATGCGTGAGTGACCGTGGAGTGGATGTCGAGTTGCGGGTCCCATGGCGGGTTTGTGAGTTGGTGGTGGTGTTGTAGGCGTGGTCGAAGTTGTGGTGGTGCATGAAGCGTTGGTGCAGCGTGTTGTATGAGTGTGTTTTTGTGTGTTTTGTGTGTATGTTGTGTTTTGTTTGCGATATTGTGTGGTTTGTTGTAATGTCGAGATTCTCGTTAGTATAGTGGTTAGTATACCCGCCTGTCACGCGGGTGACCCGGGTTCAATTCCCGGACGGGAAGCTTCTTTTGCTCTTTGCTCGCTCTTTGCGCGTTGTTTCTGGCTCAAACCACGGCTTCCCTCAGCTACTCGCATGCCACGGATCATACATGGCTGGCGCACTCAACCCTCACTGGTTTACTGCAGTCGCTGGACTCGATTGATGTCAGTGGACTCGACCATAGTCCTCACTTCGATCGTCGCGAGTATTGGTTGTCTTGTGACATATCGTTTGGCTTTTGCTGTGTCTGGGACGTGTGGAAGGGTGTAGTACGACTGAACGGAGACAAATGTCTGCGGTGTTGGCTGTGGTGTTGATGCGTGAGTGACCGTGGAGTGGATGTCGAGTTGCGGGTCCCATGGCGGGTTTGTGAGTTGGTGGTGGTGTTGTAGGCGTGGTCGAAGTTGTGGTGGTGCATGAAGCGTTGGTGCAGCGTGTTGTATGAGTGTGTTTTGTGTTTTTTGTGTGTATGTGTGTTTTGTTTGCGATATTGTGTGGTTTGTTGTAATGTCGAGATTCTCGTTAGTATAGTGGTTAGTATACCCGCCTGTCACGCGGGTGACCCGGGTTCAATTCCGGACGGGAAGCTTCTTTTGCTCTTTGCTCGCTCTTTGCGCGTTGTTTCTGGCTCAAACCACGGCTTCCCTCAGCTACTCGCATGCCACGGATCATACATGGCTGGCGCACTCAACCCTCACTGGTTTACTGCAGTCGCTGGACTCGATTGATGTCAGTGGACTCGACCATAGTCCTCACTTCGATCGTCGCGAGTATTGGTTGTCTTGTGACATATCGTTTGGCTTTTGCTGTGTCTGGGACGTGTGGAAGGGTGTAGTACGACTGAACGGAGACAAATGTCTGCGGTGTTGGCTGTGGTGTTGATGCGTGAGTGACCGTGGAGTGGATGTCGAGTTGCGGGTCCCATGGCGGTTTTTGAGTTGGTGGTGGTGTTGTAGGCGTGGTCGAAGTTGTGGTGTGTGCATGAAGCGTTGGTGCACGTGTTGTATGAGTTTGTTTTTTGTGTTTTTTGTGTGTATGTTGTGTTTTGTTTGCGATATTGTGTGGTTTGTTGTAATGTCGAGATTCTCGTTAGTATAGTGGTTAGTATACCCGCCTGTCACGCGGTGACCCGGGTTCAATTCCCGACGGGAAGCTTCTTTTGCTCTTTGCTCGCTCTTTGCGCGTTGTTTCTGGCTCAAAACCACGGCTTCCCTCAGCTACTCGCATGCCACGGATCATACATGGCTGGCGCACTCAACCCTCACTGGTTAC